>PVHY01006370.1:0-75180 GCA_004024945.1 Uropsilus gracilis | reverse complement strand
GCCCAGGAGGCTCGTGGATGAGCCCAGAAGGTCACAGCACGAACCCCAACACCTCCCGCCTCCCACAACACCCCTGCCAGGTGCTTACCCACTTCTAATTGCCCGGCAAGGTTCAATCACGAGTACAAGCTTAGCACCGAAGGCAACCTAGTGCATCCTGGGAAATGTAGTCCCCAGTAGCTCCCGCGGTGGGGGTTCCCCGGGTGCCTCACGAAACCCCTCCGGGAGTGATTGCTCTGCCTGGACCTGATAACGCTGGGACTAGTCTGGCTTGCGGGACGGCGTGCGCTCAGCGGAGACAGAGGGTGCTCTGCGGGGTTGGAACAAGGGGAGAGAACTACACTTCCCAGGTCGCCCTGCGCCGAGCTGGGAGCCGGCTGGCTCGCTTTGCGTGAACGCGGCAGGTTGGTCCTGGAGCAGATGAGCGCAGACTATTTAGGCGAAAGCGCGAGGAGGCGGGGGGGAGCGCGGGGCAGGAGGAGTACCTCGGCCAGGAAAATTATGCATGCGTTAGGGAAGCTCTGAGAGAATGGCTGTGGAAGGTAAGGGACACTTGGGCATTTTAAGATCCCTTCTAACCCGCGCACCCCAATACACACATCCCTGAGCAAGCTGGGGGAACGTTTGGAGGAGAGGAAAGGGGGTGGTGTCGAGCGGGCCCTTTCCTCCTTCACCTCTTGGCACACACCTAAGCCGCGGGAGATTAGTAGGTGCTTTATTCACTTGCCTGGGAAAGACAAGTCGGTGCGCTGGTCTGAAGGATTAAAGGCATGGAGTGTCCCTAAGGCGAAAGGAGGTGTTGGAAATGGGGGGAAAGCCGAGGAGACCGGCCTGAGGTCACACCTAGGAGTGCCCCTTTCCCTGCCGCCTCCCGCCGCCACAGGCTGGGTGACACACGCCAGGGGATGCTCGCTTTCCCCCCTTGCACGTGAGCAAGGACCCCGGCCAGGTGCGTCATGGGGAAACGTGGAAAGCGATTGGGTCGAGGCCCCCGAAGGAGCGCGCGCCGCACGGGCAGATGAACCCAGAGGGCTGGAGGTTCCCCTACACCTGCCTCTGTTTATACAACCCTCCCAGGGCTTGCAGAGTTGACGGAAACAAAATGGGTTCAGCGGGGAGGAAAGGACCACTGACTTCTCCCATTCCGGAGACTCCTTTCCTTTGAAGACCTGTCTCTTTCTGTCACTTTGGCCTTTCGCTGTGCAATTTTGACCTTAAAGCCCTGCTTCCGTGGAACTTCCTGGTTGAGAGCAGGGACTGGTGACTTGGGAGGGATTCCTTCTCTTATCTGGGAACACAAACTGTCTTGTTGAGGGTAGGAGTTTCTTTTGGGGGGCAGGAGGGGAGGTGGCGAGGGAGAGGAAAGGTGCACCAGGTATATGAGTGATCAAACTGCTTCGAGGTTGAAAGGAAATTTAGTCGTGGATCTAGCGAAAAATCTGTGTTCACTTTCAAACTGGTTCCTGGTGGCTTGGGTCAGAGGGGCAGCGGGCTAGGCAAACGAGGGCATGCTGTCAGCTGCGTCAGGCTTCTTGCCAAGGGGAAATGAGCTGTTCCTTGCAGGCTAGAAGCAAGAAGGAACCACAGGGGCTTGCTTGCTTCCCTTCCCACCCCAGGAGAGAGAAACTGGATTAATCCGACTCTGGCTTTCTTTATAATTACCCAACCTAAGTAGCAACGACCCAGCTTCTTAGGCTCAGCACCCATTAGCCCTCAGCAGACTACCACCTTTGGGCTAACTCAGGTCCATGGATCCCCAACTGGCCACTTCTAGGTATCTTTACTATGTTTATTCTGGTTGCTATTTTTCAGTGTCATCATGTGTACATAACCTACATATGTAGGTTATGAAAAGAACATATGAAACATATATATGAAAGAACAAGTCGCCAAAGACATTTTAAAGTTTCCTATTATGTGGAAATGTCGTGGTAAAAAATAAGACTTTTGGGGTTGTTACAGTTTGCCAATAGTGAGAAAAGGTTTCAGATTTAAAAAAAAAAAGGTTTATCCAGAGCTTGAGGCCAAGGATATGCTTGACTTGTTACCCCATCTACTCATCCTTCAATGGCGTTGGTTATCATCTCTTCACCGTCTTCTGAGTCACCAATTAAGGGCCACTCCCACTGGTTATCAGTCTACTATGTAGTGCACACATAGTTTCCTGCTCCTATAAGAAGTAGAGAATTAGTCATTTTTCTTGTCTGAAGAGCTGTTAGACCAGCTAAGTCAGACCTTATAACAACAAGGGCTTTGAAAGGAAGTACATATTTTACTTTTTAATGACTTACTAGGCTAAAATGTGTGCAGTGAACATGAGATCTTAAGTTGAATCCGTGTCTCCATCTGAAGAATGAGGAAAGGTGTATGAACTCTGACTGCGTGTAAGATTCCTGCCTCTGGTCTTCCCAAAGGCACTTTCTGGGATCTGGACTGGGCTTTTCCTAGTTACTCTCACTTGATCTTTCAAAGCTCCAGGGAAATGTCTCTTCCTGGGGAACCTATCCTCAATCCCCATCCCTTCCAAGTGTTGCCTTCCCAGTGCTCTTTCATAGTCGCTGGGAGGTGCCTCCTGCACTCAGGTTCTCAGCCCCTGTGCTTACATCTGCCCTAACTTAGCACACTCACGTACTAGACCAGGGCGCTGTAACTCCTTGGGGGTAAGATGCTGGTCTTTCTATTCCCATCAGTTGTGCAGTACCTGGCTCGTAGTAGCTGCGTAGTAAGTTCTTGTGGAATGCCTGGGGACAAAGGAGATTTTGCAACTGGTTCCATAATGATTCCTGGTGCATTCTTAGGAGCCACATGGCAGCAAAGAAAGGGCTTTTGAGAGATTTGAAGGTGAGAAAGATGTTTAGGCAAGTGTCTCTCTCTTCAGTCTTTTGTCCTGATGGTCAAAATATCTTCTATTGTGGTGATTCATGTCTGCAAGGAACATGTCCTCCTCAGACATGCTTGAAATATGTCGGATCCTCTGTGCTGGGACTACTACTGGCATCTGGTGCTCATGTACCATGGATGCTGTAGGCGTCTCATCCATGGCCATCCTGGTCTGAGACCAGGTCATGTCTCCCCAAGTTGTTGAGAAACACTGGTTGAGAGGATTAGGAGTCTTGAGGGAGAAGTGAATAAAATAGAATATGCGCTATTTGAAATCTGAACTTTAGTTTCCATATCTGGGGAAAAAATGGGCACATGACTGTTTATTTCCAGGAATCTTGTGTAGATGAAAGGAAAGGGCTCACAGAATGTACCTTGGACTTGGATTCCCAGTGATGGTCACGTCTGTGCCCGTCCATCTTTTCCTTAAACACACTTGACTCTTTGACACATGTTCTGTGTCCTGAACATTCACTTATTTACACTAATAGTAGCACATTAGAAAGTTTTTATGATGTGCAACCTGTTTTCTGAAATTAGCTTGAACTTGTAAAAGCATTGAGAGCAAGTAGGGACCTTATTCATTTTGTTGAACCTGAGTTTAAGATGAAAAAGAGGTTCATTTTCTTTCTTGGATGGCTACTCCAGGTTAGGTTTTTCTTCCCTAATCTAATCACAAGATCCTATTTATATTTTCTCACTGGATCATGACTTAGCCTTGCACCCATGGGCCCCTGGGCAGTTTGGAATTGTGTTTGTCAACATGGAACTAAGGACAGCCATATGGTCTACGTTCAGATTGGGATTATATCAGCAGCCATTGTCTTTTATTTTAAAAAGTGTGTTATAATAAACTTCCAATAGTTGGAGAACTAGAACATCTAGCGAGGAGGTGGCAAGCAGGAACTGTAGGAATCTGCTCTCCAGGGAGAGACTGTAGAGTTCTGTATTGAAGCTTCCTAAGGGAAATTGGTGCAACATTGCTCAGGGAAAGGGGAAACAGCCCCCTGGCATAGCATTGTATGCAGCTCTGTCCTTCAGCAAGGAGAGCTGGCATTTAGCAGAATGGCAGTAATTGTTTCTGGAGTGAAGTATAAATGTCTTAGAGCAAAAGATGAAATTTTCTAGTCTTTGTACAGAATTGTTCTTTTCTACCCTCAGAGCTAGCCAATAAAAATGGAGCAAATGATCATTAGCCATAATTTTTGTTCCAGGTCTAATAGAATAGCCCCTTTTCTGTGGCAGGAAAAAGATTTTCAAAACTCAGTACCTTTTCCTCCCTCCCCTCCCAAGGGAAAAAGACTTCAAGTGGAAAGATATGTGCTTGAAATGTCCTCTGCTGAGGAATCTGAGTTTCCCATCCTGAGTGAACGAAGTACTTTATCATATGGCCTCTGATAAGTCATCAGCGCTCAAGTTTATGGCTTTTTCCTGTAAAAGAGTGAAAAGGTGCCCCTCACCAGATATTGTAAGGCTCAGAAATAATAATAGCAACGGGGGAAAGGAAAAATGCAATAGTCAGATGCTTGTAGCAAAGAGAAGCGGTTCTGGTAAAACTAGGCTTTGGGGAATGATCTGTACTCAGAGTTCAGAACTGGGTCGCAGAAAGTCACAGTGGGAGATGAAAATATCCTTTTTATTGCAAGCTTATCTGGATTATTTCCTCCGACTTTGGGTTGCATGGTGAAGTGTGGACTTGCCTACTTTGCTCCATAGCAGTGAACTCCCCCTCCCCCCTTCAGCAGAGCTGCCTCTGTACCCAGAAAGCAGAGAATCTGGGTGGGTGGTACCCCGAGGGAGGGGAGGGGACCTGAACCACCACCTGTGCTTTCTTCCCTTTCCCAGACTGGCTTGTCAGTAGCTGCCCTGTCTCTCCTGGAGAGACCAGAAGTGCCATCTCAGATTTCTTCCCAGAAGACAAAAGCAGCAGGATGGAGGGTGACTCCTGGCATGAGCCCACTGCCCTTTTGCTGACTATGTCTCCTGGCTGAGGCCATCGTGCGCACCTGTTCTCAGCGTGATCTGAGGACAGGCATTGTGTCTTCGACCTGACCCTTGCTGGACCTTGCTTGCAGCTTGTTGAACTAATGCATGAGTGAATGAATTCATGAATGGGAGTATTGGGGAGCTGACTTCTATAGTCACTCCTGCTCATCCCTCAGGGGAACTTCTGTCATCTGCAGAGTTGCTGCTGTAAAGGCAGTGGCAACATGGACAGGTTTCCCTGACAGGTACATACCTGTGCAACACCTTGGTGTTGTTGTTCACCTAGCTGCCTCTTGATCCTCTTCCATGCCACCCATCATCAAGCTCCTTTATTCCCCTCTAATATTTGTTTTGCTCTCTAATCCATGAGCTTTGTCTTTTCTGTACCAGCAGCTTCTACTAATCACTCTCTTTCAGGACCTGAGAGGGGCGAATCGCAGAGAATTCTTGTCCGGTGACTGTGAGAGAGAAGTGGGCCTTCAAATGTTCTTAAGCTTGCTGTTCCTGCCACTCCCATCTCTACCTAGTTCAGACAGGGCTTCACTCTAATCCTATTGTTGCCTGCCCTGGCCCAGCCCTCACTGATTCCTTTTGGCCCACCTTCCTTTCTCCCCTGTCTTGCTGCACTCTTGCCAGAGGAAATGGGCTCACCCTAGTCCAGAAAGACCATGTCAGACCTTTGCCAGTGTGATGGTTTCCTTCATGCTGAATCACAGCAGATGCCATAGGGATGCATCACAGGAGGGGCAGCTGGGGTCTGTGCATGGACTCCGGGGAATGAAGGGAATGAATGTCCGATGCTGTGCATATAGACGGTAGAAGAAGGGCCATGACCAGCTCTTTGCTGTCTGGGCAGGTTTTGCATTTCCTGGTGATCAGCAGCAGAGAGCTGTGCACTTGTGAGGGCTCTGCTAGATTTGGTGGGGAGCCTGGTAAAGAAACTAACTCACTCTGCCTCCATCTCTTCTCTGCCAGAGCGAGAGAAGCAGGTAGTCTGAATGGCACAAGTGCTAAAGAAGGACGACATGCACTTAACAGGGGAGATCTGAACACAAACAGGTACTTCGTGGCTGTCACAGGATGAGGCTCGCCTAACCAGGGAGCTGCATGTGATGAGCTTCTGAGTAGGATATTGGCGGTGGCCGGTGGGGGAATGGGTGTAAAACTGTGGTGTGTGTCGACTATGTGCTACCTCATGCAGTCCTGGTTCTGTGGTTCCTCGGTCCTTTAAGAGAGACACTGAGGCTGCTTCCCAGCCGTGTCCACGAAGCTCCTTTTCCTAAGGGTTCTGTTATCTGCTTGGCTAATCCCTAGCAGCCCCCCCCCCTGCACCCAGCACCGTGGGATCTTGCATGTGGTCCCCTTGAGTCCAGAGCAGCAAGCAAGGAGAGTTGCTCGCTCTCCTGTCAACCAGGCTGCTCCCTCCCTAGTTTCTGAAGTGGAATCTACCAGCCACTACCAGCTCTCTCATGAGCGCCAGCTTGGCTATATTTAGTCTGATTTTTCTAAAGTGTGGGTGCAAGAAGCTGCTGGTACAGTTTGCCGCCCCAGTGAAGAGCATGAAGAGGCGGCAGCTGTCGGGTGATGGGGCTGCTGCCTCACTGCCTTCAGCAGCCTTTCCAAGGGCATCAGCACTGGGAGGAGCTGGCTGGCAAGTTCATTTCTTCCCTCCGTGGCTGTCCTTGCTGCTGCAGGAGGTGTTGGGCGGTGCTTTCTCTAGTCAAACCCAAGCCTTCAAGTATTTGATGGCTGTTTGTGGACTGGCTGTGTGGTGCACACCACGGAACTACAGCTGCTTGCCTGGAGACCAGGCTCACAGGCCTGCTCAGGTCTCACAGTGGAAGTCGCTGTGCTCAGGGCTGTTGATATACATGCAAGCGCTGCTGCCAGGGTGGGTGTGAGCCTCAACTCTGCCCTGAGGGTCTGGGCAGTGCCCTTGACAGCTCTGAGGCTCTTTCGTGCATCCATCTACTGGGAGCATTAGTGGTAATGACCACCTAGCATGTTAAATTTGCATCAGTAAATCTCTTGGGACCCATTTCAGTAATTACTCAATAAACATTGACAAAATGTTAAACAGGGTGGGGAGGGGGATGCTATCTGTGCTTGTCTTCCTGCCACATAAGTAAGCTTTTCAGCCATTTTATGGCCTCATGGTCATGCATGTAGATATAAGTGAGTTCCCAGTGGAGAAATACCAGTCCTCAGAATTGGCATAAAAGATCAACAGCATCAGAAAAGTGCCTTCACTCTACTGTGTCTTCTATCATTTATTCATTATTTGATTCCTTGCAGTTATGAGCAAAGAAGGAAAGTAAGACTCAAAATATGAGCACATTCACTAAAGACTATTACCTAAATAGTTCTCCCCCCCAAAAAATGTACTTACTACATCGTGCCAGCAATCTTGTAGGGTGGGCTCGCTCTCGGGATCTGATCATCACCCCACAATACAATCGGTTTACAAAGTAAATTGATTGCAAAGAGAAATTTCAGAACCTTTCAAAGAAGGAAACATTTTATGGATTCTGAAAGTGACAGCAAACTGATGAAATCATACAAGTGTAACTGAGTTTTGTGTCTGAGTTTGGCCAGATACTCATCAAAGAAAAAAATCACCTAAGACACTCACTTGATAGGCATGAAAGTATTAGATTTAATGTAAAGGTTAAGTGAAGTCTTTAAAAAGTTATTATTTGCAATATGTTTTATGGGGAGAGGATCTTCTTTGTAAATGGGCTATGAAAAGTCAAGCATAAATGAGAACTGTTTTGTCCTATTAACATAAGTCTTATTGCAGTCATATAACAAACAAAAGATTGTTTTGTTCTAAGAATTAGTATCTTTACAATTATAATATCAGTTTGGTTAAATAGGAAACTTGGTTTCTCCTTACAAGATAAAATATTCAAACAATCTTACTGTTAATTTTGAAACTCAAATCCCTATTCCAAGTACTTTCTTCCTCCCTTCCCTTCTCTCCTGCATTCCTTTTTTAAAAACTTTTAAATTTGAGTTTAGATATGTTACATATAGTAAAACGTTCCTTTTGTAGTTCTTTGAATTTCAACAAATGTAGCAATGTATTCAGACTGGTAATTACCACCACTGTCAAAATATAAAACCATTTCCGTGCCCCATGCCTGCTATTTCTTGATATTTTCCTCTAACAATCACTGCTTTGAATTCTTTACTATCCATTCTGGGCTTTTGCAATTGTGTCCATGATATTACATACAGTGTTACGACTTGAGTCTGGCATCTTAGTTTTTGTGATTCCTCTGTCTTGGTGTCTTTTTCAATAAGATCCGTCTGTTTAATCATTGAGGACCATCCTTTGAATGGATATACTGCAACTTCTTCATCAATTGAAGTACATTTGAAGTACATGTAATAGTTCTTGGTGATTAAATGGTTGCAAACAGTATTTTGTGGGAATATACATTGTTTTGCATAATGGCTTGAAGTGTAGTTTTTGAGTTGTATAGAAAGTATGGTTTAACTTTACATAGTTTTAACTTTTTAAGAAACTGTCAATTGTTCAGACTTACTATGTCTCATGTATTCCTCATTTCTCAGTGTTTACCTCTGTATCATCACTTTCGATAACAAGAGCTTCAGGAGGCAGTTGGGTCAGATTAGAAAAGCATCAGCTTAGAGGTGGGCTCCCCAGGTTGCATTACATAAACACATTCCGTCTAGCTGTGGCAGTACACACCCCAACTTAGTGCAGACTTCAAGTATGGCGATAGCCTAAAAATGCTTCTGGCTTTTCATCCAAAGGAAATTCCCTTTTATTATAAGAAGTGACACAAGAATTTATTATGTACTGGATATTAATTTTTTAGTTGTTGTCGTGGAAAAACAGGTAAGGAAAGCAGCCTGGAAGAAGGGGGATTTACCTCTAGGGGAATTAGGCGAGAACGTCAGAGCAGGAAAGGGAAAGACTATATTTGGGGCTGCGGAAGTTCCCTTTAGCTATAGAGCAAGGGACAACCTACCTGTCCCTGAAAGAAATTGGTCTTCCTGCCAAGGGGAGTTTCATGAAGCTTGAAAAGACGAGAGTCCTTGCTTTTTCACTGTGCTGGGCTGCTTTCTGATTTTCTCCCAGTTTGGTAGTTTGTTTCAGGTTTACAAGCTGCCTTTTGGAAACATTCGCCATTTAATAAAAAACAACACAATGAAAACCAACATTGCTTACTTGGGCTTTACAATAGGGAAAATTCCTTCAGGTTTTTTGAGTCAAATTTCTCATGAAGTGTTTCATCTTGATAAAAACTCTCTGCAATATTGCATATCTTTGTAAGGAGGGTCAGATCTTTGGGGATTTTTGTTTTGCTCCTTTCCCACATCCCACAGTGCCTTCACTCACATGTGTGCCCAGCACAAATTGGCACCAGTTTATATTTTATTTGGCTACATAGTCATTGTGCATCTGCAATGAACTCGGCCCTGAGAACAGCACTGGGTGATTTAGAAGAATCTGAGGCTATGAACCTTCCCCACCTAAGGCTGACCATTGCGTTTGTTTCTAGATTCTGGCTGTGAATGTATCCTGGCGAACGCGGTGTGGATGAGGTCACTAGCAGAGTCACAGTCTCATGGCAGTGCCCCTCTACCCCATTGCCACCCTGGACTTCCGTGTGAAGGCATTGCTATTTTGTAAAGCTTAGATGAACTAGTATGGGAAGTATTCATTACTGGAGCGATGGCGAAAACAAGGAAGCTGAAGTAAAGCAAGATTAAGATGATAGGGAAAAGAATGGAATGGAGGTCAAAGGGAGAAAACAAGATTTTGGATTTTTTGGTTATAGAGCCTGGCAGGCAGGTACAGCCAAATTTTCAAGGACTCTCCACTGTTAATCCAAGTCATGTCCTAGCCCTTTAGTGTTCTAGGCACTTACCAGAATGTTTCATTGTTTTTCTGCCCCAAGCTGATTGCTACCTTGATCCCTTTGGAACCTTTCCTGATATCCAGGGATGGTCTGGAGGAGCTTATAGTACCTGGAATCCTTCTTATCTTTATTTATCTGTTCTTCCCACCTCAAAGGCCTTTACCACATGTTCACACATTGTAGCTTCCACAGCTGTATACACAGTTGAGGCAAAAGCATAGGGAGCAAGAAAGGGAGGCCTCAAGTGTGAGAAGAATGGAATGGCAGAGAGGGCAGTGTGTCAGGGACAAGCGGGAGGAGACTGGATGCAGCAGAAGAGGACCTCTTGCAGAAGGCTGTGCGCATGGCCTGACGCATATAGGCAGCTAGCGTGGTGTGTGGGGATTGTCCCCATGGCCAATACGCAAAGATATTCTAATGAAAAGGGGGAGAAAATCCACCCTGTAATAGATGAAGGATTAAATCAGCAATGAGAAAGCTGTTCTTGGTGCAAAGATCTCAAAACAGAAAGAAGGAAATTTGTCAAAGTAGAAAGAAGTCCAAGTTATAGCAAGAGGGACTGAGGATAAAGGAGCTGGACATGTGATGAGAAGGTGAATGAAATTAGACAAAGAGCCTTACTGCCATGGGAAACAAGGCCAAAGGAAACTTGTTTGTTTTTTTAAGCTAGGAAATATTTGAGAGTTTTTATAGGCTGGTGTGTGAACTGGCCCAGTGGAGAGGGAAATTTTGATTCTACAAAGGATAAAACTATTAAAGCAAAAACCACCAGGAATTTTGATGGGTTTTATTTTGGAGAAGGCGCTCTTCTTTCTTAAAGAAGTAGGTGGTAGCTGGGTAGATAGGGAGTGTTCTAACAGTAAAATTAAAAAATTATACTCGTACTATGTTAGAGGGGCTGTTTAAACTTATCATATGCAAACATATTAATTTCCACATCAATCCTATGAAGTAGGTACCATTATTATCCCTATTTTAAAATGACCAAAGGGAAGTAGAAAAGTTAACTTACCTAAAGTCACTCAGCTAGTAAGCAGTAGAGCTGGAATTTGATAAAAACAAGGCATCCATCCTGTTGTCCAGCTAGTCCACTTGGGAGTTAGCTGAATTAAGACATCATCTTCAGAACTTCCTTTAAATTGGAGATTATTATAGGATGACCTATAAGAGCATGTGTGTCATTTGCAATTTCTTGTGAATGAGTTTATTTTGTAATGACTCCTGTTAGGACAGGGGTGGGTTGGGAGACCTTCTAAGGTTCAAATGTACATGAGTTATTTTCAGGAGGTTTGCCCTTGGTGGGTGGTCTTCTCTGCGGTAGGAGTTGGGTACACAGCTAGCTAGCAGGTACCACAGGCTCATGCTGATCTACAGTTTGGGCTTGGGCTTCCAGGAAAACAAGTCAGGGCAATTTCAGAAATAAAAGGTGAAAAGGGTACTGAAAATAAACTCAGCCAACTTCATGGTTTTGCCAAGGCAACAACACTTTTCATTTCATCCCTTCCTGCCTTGAGATGTAGGTTTCCTGGGTTCTGAGGCCATTGTCTTGGGTCCTCTGCCTCTCTCTGACCTGCCTTGCCTGGATGGGGCTTCTTAATTGAAACTCAAGAGCTGGCAGCTTTGGCAAGGTCATCATCAATGCTGTTTTGCCACCTGATTTTGCACAATGCCCTCTGCTTTCCAAAGTAGTTTCTCATCTGGGCCACAGCTGATTGCTGGCAGCTGGAACAAATGCTGTTGTTCCCATTTCATAAATAAGAATGTGAAGGCTCACTTGCCCAAGGTCACATAACTCATTAGTGGCAGAGTTTGACTTTAGAACTAGGTAGAACAAGTCTCTTTATTATGGCTCCTAGTGTCGCTGCTATGGTTGGAGGGGATGGCACAGTGCCGACTTTGAAGAGGCTTGCAAATGGAATATTCTAAAAAGGATCAAAATGTTTTCTTAAATTATGGATGAAGGTAGTGAGGGTGGTGTCTGAGGTCCTGTAGTTCTCAGGAGTCACTTAATCCTGGATTCAAATAAGGAGAGGTTCAGTTCACTTTTTCCCTGGCCCCATATTTTGTGGATTCTCCATCACTATCTTTTCTAAACAGTGACACTAAAGGAATAATTTAAGAACTTTTTTTCCTGGGTATGAAAAGAATTCATTTTCACCATAGGAAAAAAATGTAAGCTCACAATTAAGAAACTAAGAATGAAAAATGCTAACAGATATTAGGTGGTCCTCGCTGATTTTAGCAGCCAGGTTTGCTTGGTCATTTCCCCTGGCAGAGCCTAGCAGTTACTCTGAGCCAGTGATTATGCTGATGAGTTGGGGGGTCATACCTGTATACCATAATCCTGTAAGATGATGATTAATAGCAGCTCCATTTTCTACATGAAAGAAAATTATGGTCCAGAGAGATTAAATAATTTTCCCAAGGTCACCCACTTGTGAACAATGGAGTAAGAATTCAAGTCCACGTTCAGATGATGCCAATGCCCACTCCTTTGCCACAAAACCAGTCAGTCACTTTTAATGACCTGGGAGATCACCCCAGGGCAAATTCACTTTTCCTTTTGGGCTTTATATAAATAATTTGCTGCACCTGGAGCCTATAAATCATTCTAGTAAATGTTAATGATTGTGTCATTGGTGGTAAAATTTTAATATATTTTATGCTTTTTTTTTTTGATAAGTGTGTAAGCAAAGTGAGCAGTCTGATTTTCCTTTCCTGAAGCACCAATGTAGGCAATGCTGGAAACTCAGTAAGGTAGTAGGTATCACTAAGTATCATCGTGTTCTATCACTTCTAGTTCTGTCACTTGCTGAAGGTCTCTGTTGTGATCAGAATAATAGAAAAGCACTTTCCATTCCTGCTCAAGATGATGGTGGAGGCAAATGAACCAGAGAACTTAAGTGTTGTGATACATTTCCTCAGGCATACACATCAGCCTTTATTATAGCATATTGGTTATTGCCATGAACTACTTTTATTGCATTATTGTCATGATTTTTATTCTAGTTTTTAATATATTCTTTTAATAAAACTTTCTACTTTTTCTTCTGTAGTTTTGTTTTGGTTTCCTCTCTAATTATTCCCAAATAATTCAATATTTTTTTTTCCTTGCAACACTGTAGATGCTGTTCAGCAACTTTTATCCCTTTTATTCATTTTTTTTGAGGTTAGGTCTTGCTATTTTGCCTGGGGAACCACAGGTGCATGTTGCCCAGGGTACCATGAACTCAAGCGTTCTCCAACCTCAGCCTCCCAGGTAGCTGGGATTACAGGTGCTCACCACCATGCCCAGCTATTTTTTGTGACTAGGTCTTGATATGTTGCCCTGGGTGGGTCTCGAACCTGTGGACTCAAGTGATTCCTGCTCTCGGCCTCGCTTTGTGGGCTGCGATTAGAGGCGTGTGCCATCATGCCCAGCCCCAGCAACTTGTATTCTTGATATTTAAAAAAATTCAAACAAGGCCGGGCATGGTGGCGCATGCCTATAGGTGGCAGCCTAGGAAGCCACGGCCGGGTCCAGGGATCACAGTTTGAATCCTTCCAGGGACACGTAGCAAGACCTAGTTTCAAACAATACAGTAGGGTGTGGTATCGCAGGCCAGTAATCCCAGCTACCTGGGAAGCTGAGGCTGGGAGTTGCTTGAGTCTGTGGTACCCTGGGCAACGTGAGCCTGTGGTTCCACAGACAAAAATAGCGAGACCTACTCTAAAAAAAAAAAAAGAAAAAATTCAAACATTCAGAAACACTGCAGTTCTTCTCTGCAGCCGAATGTCAATGTTTCCCAATTAGGATTTTGTTTGCTGGGGAATGAAGCATGCCCAGATGTTTCACTCACAGGTAGACACAGGTAAATACTTTTAACATTCATTGTTTCTCATACACCAAGGATCAGTGCTAGCATTTTTCTCTAGTGTGGGCAAATATAGTTATTACCATTTTACCCGTGAAGAAACAGGCTTTGCATAGGTAACTGGTCTGAGGCCACTTGGTAAAAGAGGTTGCGAGTGAAGCTTCTGTATTTGGTAGAGTTGAAATAATGGGTCTAACAGTGACTAAATGCTCTGAGTGTGTAAGTACTCCGTAAACTTAGCATCTAGATTTGCTTTGACTAAAGTTGTATGTGAGCACATTTACAAATCAGTATGAACTTTTCCTTTAACTACACAAAACATCTTTTAAAATAATTTATATATATATATCTCATACATCTTTGTGTTCCCCAGTGTTTACCCACCACCTCCCCTTCCCTGACCTTTCCCACACATCCTCCCTTCCCAAGTTGTGTACTTTAGTTTAGTTGTTAACTTGTTTTGACTTTTTCTCCTGGCCTTTTGTTTGTTTTTCCTATATCCTATATATTATTGAAATCATTTGGTTTCTGTCTTTTTCTTTCTGACTTCTCTCTGCTAATATGATTTCTTCTAGGTCCATCCATGTTATGAATTCATTAAATTTGTCGTTTTTAATTAGTGGATAATATTCCATTGTGTATATACCACATCTTTTTCATTCATTTGTCTATTTTGGGACATTTGAATTGTTTCCATGCCCTTGCAATTATAAATAGTGCTGCAACACACATCCGGGTACAGGTGTCCCTTTGTATAAGATTGAGGTCTCCTTTGGGTAGATTCCCAGAAGAGCGATTGCTGGGTCAAATGATAGTTCCATTTTCATTGGTTTGAGGGTCCTCCACATAGCTTTACACAGTGGCTGGACCCCAAGTTTACATTCCCACCAGCAGTGTAAGAGTGCTCCTTTCTCTCCACATCCACAACTGCACTTAGTTCCTATTGGTCTACAACTCTGTCATTCAGAAGCCTAGTACCACACATCCCCACCGAGACACTTGTCCTCACTCCCAGTCCACCACGAGAGCATTTGCAGTCCTTTACCATAGAGCACTATGCATCCTTGCCACTGTTTTCTCCCCACCTACCTGGTAGCCTCACTTCCATGGTCAATTATTTAGAGTTTGTTAATGGTTTTTTGTCTGACCCTTTGTTTCCATTCCCTATATTCCACATGTCAGTGGCACCACCTCGTATTTTTCTTTCTCTCTCTGACATTCCACTGGGCACCGCCCCCTCTCATTCTCTCTATGCTCATAAAAATGGCAGGAGTTCATCTTTTTTATAGCTGAATGTTGTTCCATCGAATATGTGCTGATACATATCTCTACACCCCCATTGTTCTAATTCCCCTCTCTGTTCTTGGGCACTTAGTTCATGTCTGTAGCCTGGCTCTTATAAACAACAGTCAGGTCATTGTCATCTTGAAGAATTGTCTAAAAATATTTTTGTTGTTTACTTCATGTCTTAGAACTGTCACTCCTTCAAACAAAAAGTTGATTATAGCTCTTCCCAGTACATCCACATCCACTTGCTGCTCTGCCACTTAAAACATTTCTTCTCACTTAAAACATTCTCCCCTAAGAATTGAACTTGTTTCTATTTGGAATCTCAAATTGATTCAGAGCTGTTTGGATTTTCTCATCTTGGTTCTTTGGGAATGCCTTCCTGGGTAACCTGTGTTAGAGCCCCTCTTTCAGAATCCTGTGTCCCCTCATTGTTTTGTTTTGTTTTGTTTTTTGAGACTAGGTCTTGCTATTTTTGCCTGTGGAACCACAGGCTCACGTTGCCCCGGGGTACCACAGACTCACGCAGTCCCCAGCCTCAACTTCCCAGGTAGCTGGAATTACAGGTGCACACCACCAAGCCCAGCTACTTTTTTGGTACTAGGTCTCATTACATGCCCCTGGCGGGACTTGAACCATGATCCCTAACCCCAGCTAGGCTGCCGTTTACAGACTGCACTCTGCCCAGCCCCCCTCCTTGATTTTGACAAGTCACATCCTCCAGTTCTCTTCTGAGACAAGGCATGAGGGAAGCACACTTTTGAGAACTTGCGCATCTGGTAAAGTGTGCTCTGCCTTTTTACTTAATCGATAACTTGATTCCGTTTTTGGGAGTTGGTCATCATCTTCCCTGACCATTTTGAAGCCTCTAAGAATCTTTGTTTTTGAGGAAATGGAAGTTATTTTGATTCTTGATCATTTGTATAAAATAAATTCTTAAAATTGTTTAATCTATTTCCTATCTTCTAGTATCAAGAAGTTGCTTGAGAATGTGCTTTGTTATGAGTATTTTTATATATTGTGTCTTTTGTGGTTTTCCAAAATAGAAACCCATGTCATTCGTTGTTGAGAATTTTTTTGAATTATTTATTTGATTTCCTTTTATTCATTTTGTTCTATTCTTTCTCTAGATGATAAATTTGAGATGATAAATTTCCCACACTCCTTCTTATCTCTGAAAACTATTTCCTCTTTTTTATTGGTTCTTTTCATTCTGTTTTCTAGTCAATTAATTTTATCTTTCAAGTTTTTAATGGCATTTATGACTTTTGCTACAATTTTCAATTTTTCAAGAATTTTTTTGTTTGTCTCCTGAAATTTTTGTAGCATCTTATCTTTTTTTTTTTTTTAATCTTTTGGATATATTGTCTTTGTATGTTTTATTGAGGATATTTATGATAACATTTTTATTCCTCACTTTGTTCTTCATATTTATTTCTTCCAAATTGCTTTTTCTGTTTGTTTGTTCATTCTAGTCTCCTATCATGTTAGGTATTTTTTTCAAATATTTGTAGATTTTAGGCTCTTTGCTCATATTTGAATGATTTACTTAAGCAAATATGAAAACTCATGTACGAATTAGGCCTGTCAGTCATGGTTGTTATTATCAGATGCACTGGTTAGATGACTTAAAGACCGGGAGAGTCTTATGTCAGGATGGTTAGGTCTTTTGTCCCCTCACACTGGATAATTACTCAGAAGACCCATTATTCAGACTTTAACATCTGATTCTAAAATCTCTGTCCTTATCTACTCATTAACTTCCTAATAAAGGTCAATGTTTGGATATATTTCATCATATTACTTCTAAGGTAGTTAGAATTATAAATGTAACCAGAAATTACCTCCACTACAATTGTAGTCATTTTTTATTTATTAGTTTTTATTTTTGTCTTATTTATTTATTTGTTTGTTTGTTTATTTATTTATTTTTGGGAACAGATCTATGTGAGTATCTGGAGAAATACCTGGTTCCTTGTAAGTGTTCAGAAAATAGTTGTCGAATGGATTCCTATTTATCACATCAGGCTTTTTAAATACATTTAATGGGGTATAGTTCCCAGTTCCTAGCTCTTCAGGAGTGCTGTGGTAGAGACACAGACTTAGGAAAGGCAGCATGCAACCCAAAAACTTGGCTTCAAAGAGGTTTCCTGTTTCTGGGAATATCTGAGCACAAAAGTGTAGTTTCTTCAGTTCCTATCAGAAGTCATTGAGGTGACACCAGCCATAAATTGGCCTGAAAATGGCAAATGGAAAGTGCTGGGTACAGAAACTGGTTCTCTCAGAAGCTTGTGTGTACTTCTGTGTTCAGATTAGAACATCTGGGATCTGGATGTAAAGCTACATTCTGCTGACTGTTTCCCAGAGATGTTCTCATCTGCATCTTCCCTGACTGGTCTTTTTGAGTTTAAAATGGAAAGATGTCCCAGGGGTCACCCACTGCTGTCTCCTTCCCTCTGACTGGCTTTTTCTCCTCTTTCTCCTGCCAGTCCTTCATCACTCAGTGGGAATGCCATGGAAAACATGATAATGCTGAGCCAGCCTTTCAGGAAGAGTCAATTGTCATGCAGAGGAACCTACTCAGACATACCTCTGGTATGGTCTTTGTCCTCCATATTGAGGGAGGTGTTGCACTATTCTGGTACCCTATTCTCAGGGAGAGCTCAGTGAGATCAAGAATGCCAGAAAAAAGCAAGAAGACAAGAAGAGCACATCACTAAAAATTCTCCCCAGAATCCAATGAAGATAATTGTTCAGGAAAAAATGATGATACTTCTTTAGTGAACTATGTTGAGTTTTTTTGTCAGAAGAGGAGAAAAAATGGGAACTCTATGAGACAGTAAGACAACTGAAGAAAGCATATGTCTGAAAATATTTAAATAATAATATCTTCATTTGCTAGGCATAAAGAGAAAATTAATTTTCCTACTTATAAAGCTGTAGAGCTACTTAGCCCTGAAAGCATGGGGATTTTATAAAAATAAATCTTTTAAGTTTTTTTTTTAACATTTCTTACATAATTTAATATGGTCTATTAATATCCTAGAGAAAGATACCATTAGACATTTAGGAATGTTTTAAATGCAACATAATAACATATCTGTACCTTTTCTCTACCTTTTAAATTAACCTAAAAACAAATTTACTTAGTATATACATATAGATAGTGCTCTCTCTATATAGTGTATATATATATATATATATATATATACACTTCTACTTCCTCAAGGATATATATATATATATATATTCCTTCTACTTCCCCAAAGATATCTATCTATCTGGATGGATAGATAGATAGATAGATAGATAGATAGATAGATAGATAGATAGATAGATAGATAGATAGATAGATAGATAGATAGATATCTTTGGGATATATATATCTTTGAGATATAGTCTTTGGGATCTCTCTCTCTCTCTCTCTCTCTCTCTCTCTCTCTCTATATATATATATATATATATATATATATCTTTGGGGAAGTGGAAGGAAAAAATGTATCCATGAACCCACTCCCCTGTTAGTAATTGGCGTATACTAGTCTTTTTCTCTTTGTGTGGTTGTTTTGCATTGCAGTCATAGGCATTTTGCTTGCCTTTGAGTAGGATTTTAAGGAGTTAACTGTGGTTATGTTCTGATAATACATGCCTGTGATTTACTCTTTTCTTGTCACGAGGCTGAATAAGCAGTGCTTTAGTTCTCGACTTGAATAAATTCTCTATATGCTTTTAACATAAAGCACTGTGCAGATTAGAAAGTGCATAATCCTTAGAGTAAAGAAGTATGATGTATGTTTCACAATCACTTAAAAAATATCAGATGTAAAAAAAAAAATCAGAAGGATAAAAATGGTTTGGAGGAAATGTGTATAACTAAGATAAGATGGTGAAGTTCCTGAGCTGGGAGACAGTTTCCCTGTGGTCCTGCGACACATTAAAGATGTCTAGTGATATTTATTAAATGTACAGTAATTATTAGTGTAACTAGGTGGTCTCAAGGCAGAGAGAGAATTCCTTTTGTATACAGGCATGAAAGAAATGATCATCGTGCAGGGTGGTGCAGTAGAGACACTCCTGAAGCCAGAAGCTACCTACACCTGCCTGCCCTAGCTGGTCACCCCCTGAGGCACCTGCTCTAATATCCTCACCAATAAAACTAGGCAGTTGTACTCCATCCAAACCCTATAAGTTACCTTGACTCTTCACTACCTGCCTCACTGCTAAACAATAACCAAGTCTAATACGTCTTAGGTCAGGGATTGTTGACAACTTGTTGATAAGGTTACACTCCTCAGTTTATGTATTCTTTATAGCTCCTTTTGTACTATATGACAAATTTGGGTACTTGTGGTCAACTTTATGGGCCATGGAAACCATGTGTTTTCATTTGAAGACCATTCTAGTCATAGAGAGAAGTCATGTGTATTTGTCATGTGTCTAGTCATGTGTATTTGACATGACACCTACTCTGTGAATTGCAAGTCTCAGAAAACCCAGTATTTAATTACAGAGAGACTGGCTACTTGTTGACTGAGCTGAGAAGCCTCTTATCAGCAGGAAAGGCTGGGTCCAGGTTTCTAGTTGTGTCACCTGGATACCTTTGGTCCCTCTTCTCCTCTCTTGGCTTCTTCACATGGAGATTTTCATGTTGAGAAGTCAAAACTGTTCTAGCAGTTCCTCCCTTGGATCCTTCTGGCAGGAAAGAGAACCTGTCTTTCTCCAGTAATTCCCACAGAATTGCAGAAGTCTGATTGGATCGCAAACATCACATGATGGGAATAATGCAATGTGCTTGGTAGTTGAGGGTCAGTTCACAAGCTTAAGACTGGATGAGGGATGAGAGCCCCATGATGAACCATAAGGACTGGGGAGGCAGCTGTGTGGGGGTGGTGGAGTGGAGGCAGACATGCAGGAAAGAAGCAGCTAGAGCCACTGAGTGCACTGTGAGTTGTGGCTAAGAGCAATGGCAGTATCTCAGGGCTGGGGGATTCTTGCTCAGTTCTTAATTCCTGCTGGTCAGTAGAATACTTTCCTGTGGCCTGAACTCATTGAGGAGCATTTAAACACAGGATCTCTCCTGTTTGGCCAGAAATGTATGCTTTTAAAGGTCTCCAGATGATTCTGCCGTGCGGTCAAAATTCAACTCTTGACTGACCCTAGGACCTGACTTGATTTACTGGTACAGAGACCTGGGGTGAGTAAGTTCATCCCTAGGTATTTCAACATCCTCATTCATGTAACAGGAACAATCCTTCTTGCCAGGATAATCGGGAGGAATAAACAAAGCAATCTATGTAGGGGATAGAGCCTTGCTTCATGCTAAAATCAATGTTTCTTGCAGTGGTTTCTAACTTTGCACGGATAGCATATGAGATTCCTGGAACTGTCACAGCCAGTTACCACAAGCCAGATAACTTAACAGATTATTGTCTCCAAGTTCTGGAGGCTAGAAGCCTAAGATCAAAATGTTAACAAGTTTGGTTTCTCTTGAGGCCTCTCTCCTTGCCTTGTGAACTGCTCTTTTCCCATATGTATACATCCCTGCTATCTGTTCTTGTATGAGCCACTGGTTATGTTGGGTTAGGGTCCCCTTAGGACCTCATTCCATCAAGTAGGACTTTAATGACCCCACCTTCAAATATAGTTACTTTGGGGTGAAGACTTCAATGTAGAAATCTTAGTCCAAATAGATCTGGAACCCTTGATTGTCTGATAAGAACTCAGGGTTCCTTTACCCATTAAAATGCAGACATGGATGCTCATTAAACCTTGCATACATGTATAGGACTTATGAAGTCCCTGTTGACCAGAAACATCTGCAGTAGCCTTGCAACGGAAGATAAATCCCATAAAGATGCATAAGGAAAAGGAGAGGAACATCCCATTCTTGCTTATTCATCCAGAAGTATTTGCTGAATGCTGCCTATGTGGTGGGCTCTGTGGTTTTACCATGAACGGCACAGACGAGGTCCCTCCTCACACACCATTCAGTATCCCCCTTCAGTATGAGTGCCATGTGCCATGTAGAGAGTTAAATTAAGCAAGATACAGGGTGTTATTTGCCTGGAATGCTACTTAGGTTATGTGGTCAGGTTGTCCTCACAGATGAGATACTGTTTAAGTGGAGGCTTGAATCACAAGAGTTGGTCATGCAGATGGGAGCTGAGGGATTATGGCTGATGAAATATGTGCTACTCTGGTTTATTTTAGTATCAGCTGGCAGAGCCACCTCCTCTCACACCAGCTGCTTCCCAGATTTGGTGCTACTGCTGCAGAGTGAGAAGTCTGGGTTTGCTTGGAGATAGGCATGGCTGTTGTGGATTGCTTTCCTAGCTTTGCAGGTTTTTCTCTTACATTTTCCTTTGAATTGTCTTGGGCAGGTGTTCGAAGGGCTAAGATCCATCAGTTCAGACATGGCCTTTAAATTCTTGTTGACATTGTCATCAGTCTTGTCTTTCAGCCAAGTTGGAGTAACCATTGGGGAGGGAGGTCAAATTTGGTGGTATAGTAAGTGCACAAACATTGTGTTGCATTACATGCTTTTATCATGGTACACTGCACCTCTGAAGGATCTAGGAATGACCCAACAGTCTGGATGGGAGAAGATTCCCCCCTGGACGCTGTGTCCTAAATGGCCTTAGAATAAAGAGCATCGTCCCATTTTGACTTGCCGACTCCTGACACCATCTCTGCCTCCCTCTTAGGAGAAGTTGTGTTGGTTCTGGAATTTAGGTTGGATTCAAGTCATTCTTTGCATCTTATTCTGGGGTCCAGGTTGAAGGAGTCAAGCCCCTTGGGTACGCCTTTTTTCTGGTTATTATAGGTACATGAGAGGCCAAACCAAATTACATAAATGTGCTATTCCGCTGAGCAAGTCTCGTCCACTCAGTGAATGAGCCAAATTAACTCCCATGGCCTAAACCAAAGTCACTGCGTAGAGATATTATTCTGTTCTAAGGGGAGAGGTGGGATACTTATCACATAATAATGGCCTACCCTCGCAGGTAAAGTACTTAGAATGTGCCCACATAGGTCTGCCTATTCTATAAACAGTGATGCAATTTTAACAACCTTCCTATAGGAAAGGGTAAAGAAAGGAGTAATTAAGGAAAGCATTGGGGTTAGGGATGAATCATTATATAGGGCAAGATCAGCATCTTGGGGGGGGGGTGTTGGAAGTGGGCTGGTTGGAAGAATATCCAGAAAACCGTAAGATTCTCTTCAAATTTGAAAGAAAGTTAGAGTAGTGCCATATTCCTTCTGTCTTTTGATGCCCTCAGTCAAGGCGGAAAATGGTTGGATTGATAGGCTTTCTCTGAGTTGAGCTTTATGTACTTGATTTCTCCTCATCCTTCCTAATCTTAAAGAGAAATGCAGTTCTTAACAGTTGGTGTTTACTATGTTTTAATGACTGTCATATTGAGAACTGACTGGAAGCATCTTTAGAAATAATTTACATCACCATCAAATGAATTGCTAATCTTTCAGAGTATGTTCTTTAGAATTGTTTTTGTATTTGTATACCAGCCAAGAAGATCTAGACCAATAAGGAAACTGGTAAAATATTTTAGAAGCATCATTGGATTTGAAAAGCTAAGTTGGAATATAAATCCTTTCTCAAATACACAATCACAGTCTCTCTGCCATTTGCCTGTAGTTTTGTTTCTTTAGTTGTCTTTTAAGTCAGCATGAATGTATGTGATTAAGATGTCCGCAGGATGTTCGCCCACCAGTATTCAGCTGTGGGACTTATGTGTTAGGAACACAAGGACTATAGATATGTGTTGGCCTGTACCAGTCTTTATTTAGCTTGTAATTATGGGCTAAGTGTTTAAAAGGACACAGGTAATGATGTGATAATTAACTGCAACAACATGATTTACTGCATGCCTAACTTTGTGGAGAATTAACATGGTGCCTTGGGTAGTACAGATGAAAACTTTGGAATTTCAGATTCAGAAATAGAGGAATGTGGTAGAAGAGAGGTTTTGATAAAACTGCCTCTTGAAGAATGCTCACCTATAAACAGGAGAATTGAGTCATCAAATTCGTCCGTATCACTAAAACACAACAACGGCTAAGTTTCTCCCTGCTCAAAACATTTATTGACTTCTCAGTTGTTTATTGTGAAAAAAATTAAATGACTTATTCTAATATTTCAGACATTCCTGCTCAAAGGCATCTCCTAGATAATCCTTCTGTCTCATCTCTTGTGATTTTCATCAGCTTTAGGTTCCAGATGACTTGTTCTTCCTCATTATTGCTCCATTTTTCCTAATCTAACTTTGTAGAAAAAAAATTTTTTTGAGATTAGGTTTTGCTTTGTTGCCTGGGGAACCGCAGGCTCATGTTGCCCAGGGTACCATGGACTCGAGCGACCCCCAGCCTCAACCTCCCAGGTAGCTAGGATTACAAGCCCGCTCCACAATGCCCAGCTGTTTTTTGAGATAAGGTTTTGCTATGTTGCCCCAGGCGAGTCTTGAACCTGCAGACTCAAGCAATTCAAAGCCTCGGCCTCGGTCCATAGGCTGCAATTAAAGGCACGTGCCACCGTGCCTGACCACTTTTAAAAAACAATTTTAAGTGAGGTAATACTGAGGTAATACATGACATGTAAGCTTCAGTTGGCATAACATAGCCATTTATAAACACTGCATCACGTTGCAAGTCCAACCTCCTCTTCAGAAACCTCCTCTCTGAACTGCTGAATACCTAGGAAGACTCTCCTGATTTTTATTGGCTTGGAAATGATCATGTTCTTACTTTTTGAAGCCTCTCACCATTATTTTCTGTGCAGCTTTTACTCCCACACTCTTACCCCCATATCACCTACAAATACCTGTTGACCTGTTTATTTTAGGTCAGTGGCATAGAAGTAGTCAGGCTATCAGTTTTTACAGGCAGATGGTTTGAAATAAAACTGAAATACTCTCCAGTTTCTACAGCTTTTTCCTTTTGCTAACATGGAAACACATGTGCAGATACACATACACTATTTCTTATCTAACTTCGTAGAATGTAGGCAATTAACATGCATGCAGGGAAGACAATATTGAAATAAAGATAGGCCTTTACCCTGAGGACATTTGGTCAATGCAAAATTCAAGAGACTCCTTGTTCCTTTCGTGTCACTGAGGGCCAGGAACATTTTCATCACATCTCTCTCTTCTCTGGTAGACAGCTGGAAGCCGCTGTTTCAGTAGACTGTGAGTTTTCTCGGAGCTGATGTGCATTGGATTCCCAATATATCGCCATTTCCCTCAGAGATAATCTTGGGTCTCAGAAAGCTTATAACAAAAAATAACTGTGATTTGTTACACAGAAGCAACCAGATTGGGGGAGATTATTCAAAGATCTGACAGTTATCCAGCATAACTAAATAGGAAGTGACTTTTGAAAAGTATATCTGAAATGTACAGGGAAACCAGAGACTACAAGGACTCTTGATTCTGAGAGTATTTGATAAAATTTCAAATTATGTAAATTTAATTCCTTTAAAATGGAGATAACTGGATCACTAAAAATAAGTACAGAAAATAAAATCTCTGGCCTCAAACTTACAGTTCTTTTCCAAGTAACATTTTAATGTTAGCAAGAGGAACACATTTTCAAATTTGCGCTGTTATAATGGGCATTTTCAACAATCTGCATTGTCCACTATGACAACCTGTCAATGTGTGGCTAGTGTGAGAGAGAAACTTTCAAATTGTGTCTACAGACACACCTGCAACTATTGGTTCCACTAACTAAACACCTGCAACTATTGGTTCCACTACTAGACAGTGTGGCTTCAAAGGATTGATCAAGTTGTATTGGGGTATTGACCTGAAACTTAAGATGTTGACTGAGATGATCTCTTATTCATTTTCATAGTACATTTGAGAAGTATAGAAGTATTTAAGGGGTCTTTATATACTCGTGTCTGTAAACTTCAACCTGTGAAGCAGCTGAGGCTAGGGATGGTGGATCGAGTCCCACTCGGGGCAACACAGCGAGACTTAGTCACAAAAAATAGCTGGGCGTGGTGGCACGTGCCTATAATCCCAGCTACCTGGGAAGCTGAGGCTGGGGGTTGCTTGAGTCTGTGGTACCCCAGGCAACGTGAGCCTGTGATTCCATGGGCAAAAATAGTGAGACCTAGTCTCAAAACAAAAGCAAAAACAAAAAAAAACTCCAAAAAACAAAAACCTGTCAATGAAGTCATTGACCTCTGAGCCTTCTTTATTCTCACATCACCACAGTATTAAAATTGCTCATCCTCAGTCCACAAGTGACCTGCCCATTTCCTTTGCTGCAGCCTTTATTGAGATAGCAATTGGGAGAACACACAGACATACCCACATATTTAATATACATGTCCCTCTCAGATAGACAACTGTGATTATCAAGTCAAGCAAGGGGTACAGCCAGGTCAACTTGAATGTTCCCTCAGGCTTTCTGAGTAGAAAAGCAAACAGCACTTCAGCACCCCTTGGGGAAGAGGAACACTCACACTCATCAAGTCAAGTCAAATTGATCAATTCTTTTCCATTTCTGTAATTTGACAGATACTTTAGTCTCTGCCTGAAACTGTCTTTTTACCTTAATTGCCAGGATTGCATTTTCAAGAGGATTTTAAACTTCTTCTCTGAAGCCTTTTTCTGACTTTTAGTCCCAATCTACTTCCTCAGCACACTCACTAATTTTCATTTTTTTCTTTTTATTAAATAATAACAATATATATACATGATATATTTCACATCTTTTTATTACCTGGGGTAATAAAAAGGGTGGGGTTCACCCACCACCTCCCTTCCATGATTGCTCCCACCCATACCTCCCTCACCAATTGTGTACTTTAGTTTGGTTGTTAGCTTGTTTTCATTTTTCCTATGGCGTTTCCTTGTTTTTCCTATATCCCATACATTAGTGAAACCATTTGGTTTCTGTCTTTTTCTTTATGACATATTTCTGCTAGTATGATTTGTTTTTGGTCCATCCATGCTATCTCTAATCAAATTTGTCATTTTTAATTGATGACTATTATTCCATTGTGTATGTATACCAGATCTTTTCCAGTCATTCATCAGCTCTGGGGCATTTGGGTTGTTTCCATATTCTGGCTATTGTAAATAGTGCTGCAATAAACTGAGTACAGGTGTCTTTTTTGAATTAGTGTTTTTGTCACTTTTGGATAGATTCCTGTAAGTGGGATTGCTGGATTGAATGGTAGTTCCATTTTCATTATGCTAAGGGTCCTCCAGACAGCTGAACCATAGTGGCTGAACCAGTTTACATTCTCACCAGGTGTATAAGAGTGTTCCTTTCTCTCCATATCCACACCAGCACTTATTGTTGCCCATTTTTTTGGATGTGGGCCATTCTTACTGGTGTGAGGTGGTATCTCATTGTGGTTTTGATTTACAGTTTCCTGATTGCTTGTGATATTGAGCATTTTTTCATGTGCCTGTTGGCCATTTGTATTTTGTCTTTGGAGAAGTGTCTTTTTAGTTCTTCTCTCCATTTTTTGACTGGGCTTCTTGTTTTGTTTTTGCTAAGTTGTGTGAGTTCCTAGTGGATCTTTGTTGTCAAACCTGTATCACTCTGGTGGAGAGCAAAATTTTTCTCCCACTTGGTTGGGCTTCTTTTTGTTTTGTCTGTTGTCTCTTTCACTGTACAGAAGCTTTTTAGTTTGATGTAGTCTCAGCTGCTTACGTTTTCCTTCATTTTTTTGCCAGCTATAGATATAACCAGAAAGGGATTTCTGAAGTGTAATTCATGGAGGGTATTGCCCAAGTTTTTCTCTATGTACTTTATGGTTCAGGTCTTACATCCAAGTCTTTTATCCATTTTGAGTTGGTTTTTGTACATGGTGTGAAGGAATTGTCTTGGTTCATTGTTTTGCTTGTCTTAGTTCAATTTTCCCAGCACCATTTATTGAAGAGGCTGTCCTTTATTCACTCCTTTGTTAATGATTAATTGACTATATATGTGTTGTTTTATTTCAGGGCACTAAATTCTGTTCCATTGGTCTGATTGTCTGTTTTTGTACCAGTACCAAACTGTTTTAATTACTATGGCTTTGTAGTATAATTTGAAGTCTGGATTAGTAATATCCCCAATCTCTTTTTTTGGTCAAGAGGTTTTTTGATATTTGAGGTCTTTTGTTATTCCATATGAATTTCAGTAATTTTGTTCCATCTCTTTAAAGAATGTCATTGGAATTTTTTTAGGGATTTCATTGAATTTGTCAATTGCTTTTGGTAGGATGGCCATTTTGATGATGTTAATTCTTCCAATCCATGAGCAGGGAATGTTTTCCCATTTCCTTATGTTGTCCTCTATCACTTTTAGCAGCGTTTTAAAGTTTCCTTTGTATTTTGTTATAAAGTTTCATGTGTTTTGTTATTTATTCCCAGGTATTTAATTTTTTTTTTTGGTGCAGTGGTAAATGGGATGGTTTTTTAAATTTCTTCTTCTGCTTGACTTTTTTTATATAGGAAAGCTACTGACTTCTGGGTATTGATTTTGTAACTGGCTACCCTACTGAATTGGTTTATTGTTTCAAGTACTTTTTCTGTAGATTTTTTTGGGTTCTCTACATAAATATTCATATCATCTGCATGTGACAATAGCTTCAATTATTCTTTCCCTATTTGTGTCCTTTTTATGGCTTTCTTTTGCTTTATTGCCCTAGCTAGAGCTTCCAGTACAATGTTAAAAAGTAGTAGAGAGAGTGGGTATCGTTGCCTGGTTCCAGATCTTAATTGAAATGATTTTAGTTTCTCCCCATTTAGGATGATGTTTACTGTAGGTTTGTCATAGGTGGCTTTTATCATGTTGAGGTATGTTCCTTTTATCCCCAATTTTTCAAGAGCTTTTATCATGAATGGGTGTTGGGCTTTATCAAATGCTTTCTCTGCATCTATTGATATGATCATATGGTTTTTAGTTTTCTCCTTGTTGATGTGGTGAATTATGTTAATAGATTTCTGGATGTTGAACCATCCCTGTGTCCCTCGGATAAATCCCAGTTGATGTTCGCTAATTTTGTTTTTTCTAATGAAACTGTGTGTGTGTTTGTGTGTGTGTGTGTTGTATGCAAACATGCACAGATGTGTATACTAAGGGTCAAGGGGTTTGCTTTTGAAGAAATATCATTTAGAGATATCTATCATTTAGAATAAGAACAAAGGAAGTCATAATTGCAGCAATAATTGCTTTTTGAGCACTTACTAGGTTGCTCTGGCACCTTCAGTATCTTTTAGCACTTGAAGCACATTTTCACTTATTTCTCTAAAATCATTGCAGTTGTTATTTCAGTTGTATCTCTAAGACAACTGCAACCTAAAACTGAGAGACTTTCCCAAAGCTAGACAGCTAGTCAGTGGTAAAGCCAGATGTATTCCACTCCAATGCCCACGATTCACAATAATTAATTATTATAAATAATTATTTACAATAGTGTAAATTATTTACAATACTTAACATGTAGAGAAGAGCTAATTCCTGGAATAGTCTGACTGTGGTGGGACTAGATGAGATGTGATTAAAAAGTTCTTGTCATCGTCTGAATGACCATCAACAAGTTACTCAGATCAAATTCTTCACTTCTGGCACCTAATTCCTTCTTCTAATTCAGTATACCACAGTGATAGAGGACAAAAAGTATGTCAGTCCTGTACTGCTTTTCTTCCGTTCCTGAAATACCAGCTTGTGATATGTAAAATCTTCTAACATCTCAGATTTACCTCTGTTTCGTTAGCTTAGTCTGACAAAGAGTGTATTCAGCTCACCGTGAGAAAATATGTTACAAGGTGCAGGCGTTTGCTTTTATCATTACATTTAACCTCAATCTTCAGCACTCATCAAGATTGTTTATGTATTTAAAAAGCTGGTTTTTTCCTTCTGGCTTTTTTTTTATTATTATTCTGCTTCAGTTTTCCCTTTTCACTTAGGATTGCCACTTTTCAAGTCCAATAGCTTTATTCATTAAATTCATGGCTTCCATTTGGCTTATTTAACAATTAGTAATTATAATTATCGTGTAATTAATTATAATTACACGATAATTATAAAAATTGGCAGTTGATCTCTTGACTTATGTTTGTAGCCCTATAGTAACAAAATGTAAACAGCTCTAGACATTTTGCATTTGTAGTCAAGACAGAGAAAAGGGACATGGGTGGTGTCAGTATCTGTTCATTTGTCCATTTTAGAACTGTCTTTCATTCATTGAACTTCTGCTTACGTCCATCAGGTATGAATCTGTGCAAAAACACTTGTAGCTGCAAGAGAGGCTCAGAATTGAGTTCTGGTTTTTATATCATGTTGCAGAAGGTAGCAGAGAGGAGAAGGTGGAATGTTGAGCAAATCAGTTGTATCTGCTACAAAAAGTTAGAAGTCTGTGGGATGTACAGATTACTTCTAGAGGGTAGTGCTTTGCTGAGTATGAATTTAGAGTAATGGATGCTTCTGCATTAATTAAACCAGTATTTGGAGACTGTCTTTTGTGGATAGTGTAAATGAGAGAGATGTGAAACAATAACACTGTACTCCAGATACACTTCTAGCTAGAAGTAACATATTCAGGAAATTTTAAACATTTTATTTCTAATTTCTGCTAATGGCATTCTGAGTGTATTTGCTCCTAGGTTATTTCCTCATTTAACAATACTTACTAGGTGTCAAGTGTGCTATTGTTTAATCTGTTTTGTAGAAGACAACCAAATATATTGGAAAGTTCAGGACAGCTGCGTGATTCTGTGATTTAACATGCTTTTGGCAAATGTTAAAATTAGCTTGGAAGCAACTTATGTTTACTCCTTTGAAAAATAAAGATGGAATTTACTCATAAGGAGGGAAACCATAAATAGGATTGAATCAGGATCTTTCCATTCTCCTCTGTTCATTCCTTGAACAATAATTGAGCACCTGCTACAGGTTAGTCACTTGGCTAAGTGCTGAGTTTCTAAAACTTAATAAGTAGTTGCCCTCAGAGATCATAATATAGTTTATACAGGTGTTGAATTATAATACACCTGAAACCTATGTTATAAACGACTGTTAATTTAAAACTCATCACTTGCTTCAAAGGACCCATAGTCACAAATGAGGCAGGTATGTTAGTAAATATTTGCATTACACACGCGCGCACACACACACACACACACAGAACTTGTCATTTAATAAGAGAGAGATGAATTGCCAGTATTGCCTAGGAAGATATAATGGGTGTAAAATCAGCTTAAAGCATCATAGTGGAAGGAAGAGAGCATTTAATACTTCCCAAAGAATTATTCATGTAAATAAGGGGAGAGCATCTTATATAAAAAAGATCAATTCTGACAAAGTAGACAAAAAAATACCTAAGGAGCTGCAAGCAATGTCCTGGATGCTAGGGAGGGTCCCTCAGTGTAGATGCCAGAGCATTCTAACAGGCTGGGGGGTGTTTGCACAACATCTGTGCTCACAGCAAAACGCAACAGAAAGGAACATTAAGCGCAACAAGACTCTGTCCCTTGTTTTACTACAGGGAGAGTGAGGTGTGGGTAGAACTGAAAGGGCTGGGAAGCTAGTGACTTCTTTGCAAATAATATCCACTTGTTCTTGCAAATGAATATAGTGATGCTGGCATATCCTCATCTCTTCTCGTAGCAGCTTGAGCAAGATGAAATTTGGCACTTCAGATAGCCTGTCACCAGGACCTAAGTCACATCAGTCTCACAGGTCAAATGCAGGAGAGCTAAGGCAATTTCCAGCAATTGATGTACTATTTCTTTTTAATTTATATATATATATATATATATATATATATATATATATATATTTCACATCATTTAATCCCTGAGGTTCACCCTCCTCCCCTCCCTGGCCACTCCAGTGGTTTCTGTTTCTTTCTTTCTGACTTGTTTCTGCTAATATGATTTCTTCAAGGTACATCCATGTTTCCATAAAATCATCAAATTTGTCATTTTTAATTGATGAGTAATATTCCATTGTGCATATGTACCACATCTTTTTCATCCGTTCATCTGTTTTGGGACATTTGGGTTGTTTCCATGTCCTTGCAATTATAAATATTGCTACAATAAACATCTGAGCACAGGTGTCCTTTTGTACCCATACTGAGGTCTCCTTTGGGTAGATTCCCCAAAGAACTATTGCTGGGTTGAATGGCAGTTCCATTTACATTAGTCTGAGGATCCTCCATACTGCCTCCCATAATGACTGGACCAGTTTGCATTTCCACCAGCAGTGTAAGAGTGTTCCTTTTTCTCTCCACATCCTGGCCAGCACTTGTTGCTGCCTGTTTTATTGAAATGGGACATTCTTGCTGGTGTGAGGTGGTATCTCATTGTGATTTTGATTTGTATTTCTCTGATTACTAGTGAAATTGAGCAGTTTTTCATGTGCCTGTTGGCCATTTGTATTTCCTCTTTGGAGAAGCGTATTTTTTTTAGTTCCTCACGCCATTTTTTGACTCGGTTTCTTGTTTTATCTTTGCTAAGTTGTGTGAGTTCCTTATGGATCTTTGTTATCAATCCCTTATCACTTTTGTGGAGGGCAAAAACTTCCTCCCATCCAGTTGGGTTTTTTTTTTTGTTTTTTTGTCTCTTGCTGTACAGAAGCTCTTTAGTTGTTTGAATTAGTTCCAGCTGTTTGTTTTCCTTTTTTTTTTTTGCTCACTATAGATGTATCTTTCAAGAAATGGATTTCTGAAGTGTAATTCATGGAGGGTTTTGCCCAAGTTTTCCTCTATGTATTTTATGGTTTCAGGTCTTATGTCCAAGTCTTTTATCCATTTTGAATTGGTTTTTGTACATGGTGTTAGGGAGGTGTATTGGTTCATGTTGCATGTCTATTTCTGTAGGTGAGATTGGGGCCTTTCAAACATACCCTTCCCAGGAAATGCCATGTCCAGCCGCAGTGGGGAACTGTGCCTGAGAGGAGGGGTGAGGATTGCATTCAAGATGATCAAGACGATTTCTTGGGCAGAGGGCACATTGGCTTTTCTCTTGATCCACTGGCCACGAGTTTATTTTTCATACAGCTTTTATACAATTCATGTAACAGTTCAGGAATTACAACAGCCATTTGCTTGACATCAATTTTACTGGGGGCTGGTTTTCTACAGGCATCTGCTTATCTAGGATAGATGGCAATCACCATACCCTCTGTAGGATGCCTTTATTATCTAAACTGATACAGTTTACAAGGCTTCCTGATATCTATGCTTTACTCTGGTGGGCAGGAATTTATAGTTCCTCATATTTGTGAGGATTTGTTCAGTGGGCAACCTTCTTTTTCCACCCCCGAAAAGGAAATGTCTAAAATCATCTACTCCTGTTTCAATCATTATCTATTTAAAACATACACATTAAAGCTGAAAATCACAATGAAATTATTGAAGAAACTGGAATTTTTGAATAAAGAAAATATCTCTGAAACAATCACTTTCCACTTACTGAAGTAGTAAGGGTGTGTAGTTAGAGGGGGTGGGATTTTGTTTGTATTTAAACGTTGTTTTATTGTGAAATATGCATCACATAAAACATACCACTTTTTTTTTTTTTAGCTTACTACTCAGTGGCATTAATCATATGCCTGTTGTTGTGCTATCGTTGCCCCCATCTGTCTTCAGAATTCTTCCATCCCGTCAGCTGATGTTCTATATTCAGCAATAGCCCCGTGCCCCTTCCCCAGCCCCAGGTAACCACTATTGTCTCTATGAATTTGACTAAGTACCTCAGCGAAGTGTAATCATGCAGGAGTCTTAGTCCACTCAGCGTAATGTCTTCAAGATTCAGCCCTGTCTTCTCATGTGCCATTCCTTTATAAGACTAGGAGAGACAGTCCATTCTATGTACCTAGCATGTCAGCTTTATTCACCCATTATGGCAGAGTTGGGTTGTCTTCACCTTTTGGTTATCACAAATACTGTTCTGACCATGGATGGTCAAATGTTCATGCAAGTCCCTGCTTTCAGACCCTGGGTTGAATTATTGGATGCGTTGGCAATGCTGGGTTTAAATTTCTGAGCAATCCCCTTAGAGATTTCCACCATAACCACACCACTTTACATTCCCACGAACAATGCATGAGTGTGTTGATACCTGGGACTTGGAGTTTTGCAAACAAAAAATAGAGATATGGTGCCTTCAAAATGGCATCTAAAAACAATGCTAAAATATGTGTATTTGTATCGCTTCTTGGCCTCTTGGCTAAGATCAAGTGTAGTATCTGTTCTTATCAGTTTAAAATATGTGTATTTGTAACAAATAATGTCCCTATTAAATGTTTAAAAGTAGTATTTATAAATTTGTTTGGCTTTTAACTCTTCATTTTGAAGAAGCTCAGTGTTAGCGACAACATGAAAGCTACAGTGACAGCAGGCACATCTGGTAAAGACCACTGGCTGTAGCCAGCATCAATTCAATAACCCAGAACCCACAAGGCCCAGGAGTGACTGGAAAGAAGGGGGTCTCCAAGCTGATCTGTGAGCTGCTGAGCCCCTTAAGTTCAGTAAATAGCTTTAGTGAAAACAAGAAAGGGTAGTGATGAGGACAGAAAAGAAAAAGCAAATGGGGGCACCTTTTACATGATAAGCAAAGAAATGGAGGTCACCGCTTGTAATAGTGCCTCTGAAAGTTGCTTGATCTGTAAATATTAGAGACATAAAAAGAAATTTCAGGAAAAACAAAGCCAAGCCTGTCCGAAATGGTTTTAAATAAACACAGGCACAAAACACACGCACAAAAAAACCAAATCAACCCCTGGGTTTTCAGGCTAGGAGGGAACAGCTATGGAGGATTAAAATGTTTGTGTGAAGAAGGTGGCTACGTGAACGGAAAGTCAAAAAACTGTATTCCACCTCATGTTTATAGATATCTTACATTCTGAATACTAGGTAGCTCCTAGCAGACTAAAGTTGCCTTTGATTTAAGGCCTGATGACATAAGGAGAAGAGATTGGCACTTCAGCAGCCATGATGTTTCTTAAATGCTGATTCTGGGTTGGGGAGACCAAGAAGAATAAGGGGTATGACTGCCTCCTGCTTGCACTGGTGGCAGGAGAGGCAGGTATGCCCAATGGCTGGGCACCTCTCTGCAGAGAGGAGATGAGGCACTAGGTGCTGTGAGCAACCAGCAAACACAGCTAAGGCATTTCTCCTCCATAGCTGGGTCTCCTGAAGCGAGCTGAGCCAACACAGATTGATGGGTGTTTGCCTTGCAAAGAAGGAAGTGCATTGCATTGAGGGAGTGCATTTTTCTAGGCAGATCAGTTCAAACCAAGGTGGGAGTGTGAGGTCCACCTTGATGGGAGGAGTGGCAGGTCCTCGAATCACATTGTTTCATTATGTTGATGAACAAAAATCTAGGTGGACCCTGAAAGCATTGTTATTTAAGGATCTGTTTTCATTGCATGTCAACCAAGTCTGGTTCCAGGAACCTATGAGATTTAAGGATCTGTTTTCATTGCATGTCATTCAGGTCTGGTTCCAAGAACCTATGAGCACATTACGTGATGACATAGTGGGCTGGAGGCTGCCAGCAGCTGAGTATTCCTAGGTCGTGAGTTCCAGGGCAGGAGACAGCCAGGTCATGCTGGAGACAGCAGGCGTGAGGCAGGCAGGCAGCTGGGCAGGGTTTCGGCAGATGGGTAGAGAGTCCAGGAGCCCTTGGTGAATCTCACAGGCTGTAATGCTCTCAGGTTGAAACCAGGTACACAGGTACACCGGGCAGGGAGGCTGGGCCGATTGACTGAGCAGGTAAGTGCAAGCCAGGGGTTGGGGGATTGTGGGGCCCAAGAGGTGGCAGAGACCCACAGTCCCACCCCCATTGAGTCTTGATACTCTCTCTCTGGCTTCTCCTCTCATCTTTTCTGTTGTCACCCTGCTGGTCCTGTTCTTCATGTCACTGTAGTGGTGCTGCTGCCACCAGCACTACTGTTGAGTTTACCCCTGCTCAGGTGCGCCAAATTACACATGTGCACGCCAATGCTCCTTGGGCCCAGGTGTCCACAATTGTGGGCACCAGTGCCCTATGCCCATGCAGCCAGATGCCTTCTGTACTAACATGACTTATGACCTATGCTTCAGTTCTTTTTTTTTTGAGACTAGGTCTCGCTATTTTTTCCTGTGGAACCACAGGCTCTCATTGCCTGGGGCACCACAGACTCACAGACTCAAGCAATCCCCAGCCTCAGCTTCCCAGGTAGCTGGGATTATAAGTGTGTGCCACCACGCCCAGCTATTTTTTTGGAACTAGGTTTCACTACGAGCCCCAGGCAGGACTCGAACCGCGATCCCTAGCCCCAGCCACTTCATAGGCTGAAACTTACAGGCATGAGCCACTGTGCCCGGCCTGTACTAACATGACCAAGGCTGCAAGTGGTAACCAAATGCTAGGCCCATGAAACAGCCTGATTGAGTCCGTTTACCCTACAATAGGTCAAGTATGTTTTCTTTTCCTTGCTAGTGTCAAGACCTGCATATACTATCAATCCCTCCCCCCATCTCCTTAAACCAGCACAACCTTGTTTTAATAATCCAACTTAGGTATACTTAATTGAATATTCATTGTAAGGAGACTATTCTTTGGAGATGACAGAGCTGATGCTGTTAGCAGTAATTAGCCTCATGCACTCTCAGGCTTTGTTCTTTCTGCTGCTGCCTGAATTGGACATTGTCTTCTATTTTCTCAGATCCACTCTGGCTGCAGCTGTGCGGTTTGAGGCATTGACTTTAGTAACCAAGGGTCGACTAGTTTAAGGAGAATCTTCTCACCACTGCCAGAGTTTAGTAATGGATATGTGGTTTACTTTGGGTCAATGAACAAAGAAACCCACTTGGAGGATTTGGAGAAAGCTTTGTCATCGAAATTCTCTCTGATATGAAAACCAGTGGCTTGTCTCGAGGTGTCACAGTCTCACAGGACTCAGCTCCTTGGTAAAATTGATATTATGAATAGCAAAATAGAGATGAAAAGTCCAGGGTTCTTGATCACTTGGGTGGGAAGTCAGCTAATTCTGAACTTTCTCCATTACTGGGCTTCCGATTCTGCAAGTTAATGTTTTCCCTCATTCAACCCAGTCTGGGTTTGCCCATCTATGACCTGAAATAATGTGCATCTTAAATGATATGTGACCTCTCTGGCCTTCAGCAGACACCTGTGTGACCTTTCATGACTATAATCCTTTGAGCCTCATTTCTTTGCGTGAAATGCCTATAATTAAATTTATTCACGAAGATTATTTGTGACCCAGCATAAAGCCTGAGAGGAGTGAATTAATTAATCCATTAATACACAATAATAGTACCTACTATGTATCATGAAATAGGTTGGTTCTTGGTTTCAGGAAGATAGAGACTAGGATAGAGTTGTTCGAAGACTGGGGAAGACTATTTTGGGCAAAGAAACAAAGTCAGGCGGGATGAAAAATTTTGATGTGTTCGAGGAAGAATAAAGGAGGTCAGAGTGAACAATGAACAATTTGGTGAGAGATGAAGTTGGGAGAATAAAAAGGGAATGGATAATGCTCTGTCAGCAATGTTACAAAAATTTTTAATGACCCAAGTTAAAAATGAAACCACAACAACATTTTCCAAAGTATCTCATGATCCACGTAGATGTTTTTAATGGATTTTGGGGGCCAGGTGAGGAAAAGAGTTGTGGGTAGATGTGAGAGCTGTGGGTACTTGAACCATGTGATGGCAGTGGGTGAGATGACAGTAACATTTTTGGGCATAGAACTTAACCAGATCTAGTGATGGATGGAAGAAGAGACTTGTGGGTTGTGTCAGATGACTCTTCGGTTTCTGTCAGTAACTGTAAAAGGGATATTTTTGCTACAAATCTAAAGTGCAGTTTTGAACATTAAATTTGAGCCATCTGTGATACATTGATATTGGGGTACTTATAATCTATCTGGAGCTTATAAGGTATCCAGACTAGAATTAAAATTTCTGTCAGCGGCACACTGACTGTATTAAAGGTCATGGAAATGGGTCACACCTGTTGAGGGAGAGAACGAAGACACCTTATCTCACTTCTGAGAAGCTGCCCCTTCTCCCTAGTGGAGCAGTGGAAACCCTGACCTGGATGGGATGCTGAATAAAGGGAAGAACTTTGTAGAAATTAACAACATGACAATGCTGAGAAAGGGGAAAAGTGATGATGCTGACTTTAAAAAAAAAAGCACAGACAAAACAGGGACATTATCTGTGAGGTGAGGTCTGAGAGATGAGAGGGGAATTGAGGTTCTGGTCTTCTGTTCTCTAAGATGAAAGGGAGAAGTGGATAAGGAGTTTAAATTTGAAAGGTTGGGTCACAGGAGATGAGATGATTTACTACCAAACACCTCAAAATACAGGTGGTTGTGTTCATGCACACCTATAGTTGGGGATCATCTGGGTGGACTACGGTGCTCCCCTGTATTCCATGCTATCTCTGTGATATACTGTGCACATAGGAAGTGCTTGGTTAAGTATTTGTTAAAAGAATAAATATGCCTAGAAAGTTGATTTTTATATTTTATCGGTTAGGGGGTATCCATGTGTGGAGATGAGCAGAGTGAAAACTGAAAAATCAGAAAAATCAAGCCTGTTTCTTTTGAATCCTTCACTCTTACCTGTCCTACTCCATGTAGCAGTAGTAACTTTCTTAAAATCACTGGTTCTTTTGTCTGTTTTGTCTATTGGATTGTATGTTCTTTGAAGGTAATATCTCTTCTATCCTGTGTTTATGTCTCCAGGTTCTAACCCAAGGTGGCACATAATACCAGCTTGATAGATATTTGTCAAATACATGCAAGAGGTGGTCTTGAGTGGATGCTTGAAGAGTCAAGAAGATTGGAAAGGGGGAGGTAGTGAGCATGTTTCTGGGTAGAAGCAGAGATGTAAATTAGACTTCTGAGTATTCTCACCTGTAGTACAGTGATTAATAACTTGCTCAAGGTCACACAGCTTGGAACTGATGGTTTCTAGATTTGTATTTAAGTCTTTCTAACTTCAAATCTCAAGGTTTCCCAGCTAACACCTTACCAAGTTATCTCTATATCAAGTTGGTATATCTCTCTACCAAGTTTCTACCAAGTTATACCACTATATGACTCCACCTCTCAACTTGCAGATATTTATTTCTCTCCCAACCCCCTTTAGGCCAGATGAAATGTATTATATAGCCCCTTCTTTAGATCACTTGTTTTCTAAGTGCTATCTGCTTCTTTTTCCTAGCTCTCCACTGTGGTTTGAATCCACGGGGTATTGATCACCCTCCCCACAGCGAAGGTATTAAACTGCAAATTGAAGGTGAAGGTGTTGAACCTCAATCCATTAAAAACAAAAACTTCCAGAAGGTGCTCGACCAAAAAGGAACTCCCAAGCGACTTCAGGCAGAAGCGGAGACAACTAAGGTAGGTGATGAGCCAATTCATTCAGGAGATTATGAAGCAGCAACTTGGATTATTTTGTGATTCAGCCACTGAGAAAAATTGATGGTGCTGTCACTAATTACTCATGTATTTTCAGCTTTTTGATAGAAAGCATGTCATTTGGGCTGAAGTAGAGATTTGTGGTCAGTGTCATGAGTGAGGCTCTAAGTGTGCTGGTGGATTGAACTGTCAATCAAGGAGAACTTGGACTTGATGCTGAAAGCTTGCTTTGTGTAGCTCAGATTTACCATTTTATAATGGTGAAATCTGTGAATTTCTGAGTCTCAGATTCATCCACACTGTGGGCATTCTAGCAATCACTTTCTCCATTAGGGTGAGCAGGTGAAATAATACCAGGCCTGTGGAAGTATTTTGCAAAAGATTCAGTGTTGCATGAATGGGGGAGACTTCTTTTTTTTCTTAAACAATAAACTAGACTTTAATAAGCCCATCACCCAGATTACATACTTTTTTTCTAGTTTTCAAATAGGTTATTTATTGACATTTACTACTAGAAAGGGACTGAGTTTGAAGCAGCAAGACTGTTAATGGTCTTTTGTGCACTTTGATTGTCTCTTTAATTATTTTATTAATTAATTTTACACCACTATCTACCCCAGGGTTCTCCCACCACATTATCTGTCATTTTAGTCTTTTGTGTCCTTCCCCCTCTCCAGTTTCCCTCCTCTCCCTCTCATGCTCATGATTCAAACTGTTGAACTTTAACTTTAAATTTTTCTTGTCCAAACCCCTAAAGACACCTGTACTCAGATGTTTATTCCAGCGCTATTTGCAATAGCCAGGATATGGAAACAACCCAAATAGCCCAAAATAGATGAATGGTACAGAAAGGGGTGATATATGTACATAGTGGAATATTACACACCAATGAAAAAGATAAACTAATGTCATTTGTGGCAACATGAATGGAGCTAGAAGGGATCATGCTAGCAGAAATAAGCCAAAAAGAAAGGACTATGGGAGATCTCACTAATATGAGGGAGAAAGGGAAAACAAACAAACAATTGGACAACAAGAAAAATTCATAAGTTCAACAGTTCGATGAATGGGGGATTTTTGTTGACAAAGACTATTATTAATAATGAAATTAAATCTATATATGTTGTCCAGGTGCTGGTTGAAGGACTCTTGCTATACTAGCTAGCAAACCATGATCCCCTTAACAATTCTATAATATAGACTCTGATAAACAGGACCCTAATTGAAAGATAATACCAGTTTTTGTTTTTGCTGCAGGAAACCTAGTTCTTTTTATTTGTTGGTCCAAATGTAAACATAAAACACACATGGGCCAGCTGAGAGCTGTAGAATGAATGGTTCTTTAGTTAGAATAACCTGTTTTAAAAGCTTTCCACAGGAGAACTGGCACTCTAGATTTTTGTCTGAAATTAGTGAAGATGTTTGTGTTGGGGGAACAGTTTTGAAGATGTTCATATTAGCTTGGTCTTTGGAAATTGAGAGAACTGTTCATTGTTTGGCATTTGGTTTCTCCCATGTGCACTCCCTGGAAGGGAATTTTCTTTCAAATGTTTGTAGAGTGAGGATAAATATATGCATGCCTTGGAGAGCAAATGCTGCAATCATTCAACAGAAACCTTAAGTAGAAAGGTCACTTTGCTGTCATACAATAACTACCTCCTTTCACTAAAAGCATGCTTTCTGAAAGAACATTTTTTGCTTCATCTGAAGTTCTGAATCATTACCATGTGCTGTTTCTCTACAATGTAAATAATTAAAAATTGACTGTGTGTGTGCATGTTGTGTGTGTATGTGTGTGTAAGTGGAATGATTATCCACCAGGATGTAACAGATACTTTGCACTAAATATGGTCAATAAAAAAATGGCACCTTCTTAGAAGCTAGATATCACTTATATTTCTGTTGTGTGAGCAGAGTTGAAAATAAGTGAGACTATCACAGCAACAAACCCTCCATTGGCGATGCCACTTAGTGTTTTGAACAAGCAAAATAATGTCTTCAGGGTCTTCTTTCACTCGAAGATCAGATCATTTATATAATATCTTTTCAAAAGAGCACTTTAAAAAATGAGAAACAGAAAACTAAAATTGGCACTTTAAAAAATGAGAAACAAAAACTAAATTTGTCTGCTAATCTTTATTCAGCTTGAATTAAACATTTCAGGTTACTTTGTTGGCAACACAGATAATAAAGAAATTGATTCAAATCCAATCTGGTTTGATTACATTCGAATTATTTGCAGTTTGTTATATTGCAGCAAATACACTTTTGACTCTTCATGGGGAGCACCTGCCTTTGCTTCTAAGGTCATTTCACATTTACTTTGCTGAAAATACAGTTTGCTGAGAATGCAGTCTATAATAACCTTTCCCTCTGAACTACACCATATATGGAAAGCAGATCCACTGAGTTGATTCACATATTCTACAAGGAAATCCCCAAACAAATGGGCTGAAAGGGAGTCGGTGTGATTTCACATTGACATTGTATCTCAGACGAGAAACTCTGTGGAGTGTAGCTGTATTCACTTTTTTTTTTTTTTTTTTCCACAAAGGGCTTGATCACAGTGGCTACTGGGGGCACAGAAATAAAAGGGAGCACCATTCTGTCCCCACTGCAGCCCTTGGGGGTGCCATCCTGTGCCTACTGTAGCCCCTCAGTGCCACCTGTCCCCAAATGGAACCACAAACCACATGAATCTGTTCTGTGCATGTGAAAACACATTTAAATAATGTTCTTTTTATCATCTTTAGAGGGTCATTGGAGTTGTAAGTCATCTATTTTCTTGGATAAATAATTGAATCTCTGGTAATTTGACCTAATTTAAATTTACCTTAAAAAAAAAGCTGGCTAGAAATGCTTGCATTTTTAGTCACTCAGTAATGTAAATTAGCGCAGCTTTTCTGGAGGCCAGTCTGATAGTTATCAAAATTTTAAATGTGTGAAATTTTTGCACCAATAATTTCCTCTCTGGAAACTTGTCCTAAGGAAATAATCATCCAAATGTACAAAGCTGCTTGCAGAATAATCACTACAACTTTCATGTTAAAACATCAGAAATAGCCTAAATCTGTCCACTCCCAGGACCCTAGTTAAAGAAATGGATTTCATGCAATGAAATAGAATCTTCCTTTATATAGTAAGAGAGACCTTGGTATATTTTCTAGTCTGCTCAGGCTGCTGTAACAAAATCCCACAGACTAGGTGATTTAGAAACAACAGGAACTTATATCTTGCAAATCTAGAGATTAGGAAGTCCAAGATCCAGGTGCTACAAGATTCAGTGTCTCGGGAGGGGGATTTTCCTGACTCACCAAAGGCTATGTCCTCACATGACAGAAAAGGACAAGTAAGCTCCCAGGCGCCTGTTGTAAGGGCACTAATCCTGTTGATGAGGGCGCCATCCACCCCGAGTTCTTTGTCTCCAAATACCAGATACCAAAAGGCTGTTGACCCATATTCATAGGTGGATGCAAGGCAAGATAGTAGGAATGAAATTGGATTGAAAGGGGCAGAAGATGCCAATTAGCAAGCCGTAAGGAATAAAACCACCTTTTAAAATGTGACCTCTGCCCCCCAGCTTTCTTGCCAGATCTGTCTCACCCATATTTGCCAAATGAAATTGGATCCAAAAGGGGCAAAAGCCTCTAACCAACAAACCACAGGTCTGCATCACCCACGCATAGCAGTGCCACTCAAATGCAATTCAACAATAGGATTTTATTAACAAGGAAAATTAACCAAGAAAAACAAAAAGTCCTCAAAGCCACAAGGGACAAGGTATCTTACCCTAGTCACCATTTTTAGCCCCAAAGGTCCCAAAGACAGTCCAAGATGGTGCCCTTTGCCCCACCAACCCTGAAGCAGGCACTGCAAAGTTGTCTTTCTCCAGTGTCTTTTCTTCACTGCTTCTCCAGTGTTCCAAGCTACTCTGCTTCTCCAAGCCTCTTTACACTTTTCCCATAATTGCTAATGCACAAATCAGCTTTTCAAATCCCTGGCCATCTCCAGGTACCAGCTCACTATGCCACCTTGCTGCGGTACCACACTTTCCACATCAACTATTCTGCTAGCCACTCTCCAACTGTGTGGCTCCTCACCACCTCCAGCTCACTCTTCCAGGGGCTTCCCTTGGCCAGGTCATGTGGGCCTGTTCTTTCAATCCTCCATTCTCATTTCCTCCCTTCCTTCCCTTTCTTTTTTTCCTTCCCTATCCTTGCTCCTTCCTTTTATCTGCCTTTTGGCGCTTCTCGCTTCTTCTCACGTGTCTTAGACTCTGCCCACCAGGGTACTCTGGTGCCAACACAATTTTTGACTGCGTCATTCACAACCCTGTATCAGAACAGCATTTTCATTTCATCAGGTGGCCCAAAAGTTAGGATGGTAAACAGTTTCTTTTTTTCCTTTGCCCACACAGAGGCAAGTAGAGCTGCCACAGTTGGGAGCCAAGACTGGGTGTGTCTCCTTGACACAAACACAGCCTGCTTTTCATTTATCTTTTCTTTCTTACCTTCCTCCGCCCAATGGGGGGGGCAACTCACAGCTGCTGTAAACCAGGTATAATTCTGTATAGAATTTTCCAAGGAAAACAAATCTGTGAGAAATTGAGGTCTTCTCATACAGGCCCAGAGCTTTGGCTAATTTCTCCATTCCTCACCAAGTAGTAGGGAGGGAACTGCAAGGGAGAGTACTCAAGCAGAAGCAGAACTTAGTCTGTGTTGTTAAATAAGAGTAAAACTCAAACAAGTGGTGATAAGAATGGAAGGGTCCCTTACTGATGAGATCTGACACCTTGAGCCAAGGTGTGGCAGCAGGTGTGTAGGTGTGTTCACAGTAGTCTCCAGAGAGTCAGGATTTCTGCTGTGGAAATATCAGGTCAAAAGGGGCAGAAGCCAACAAGCCACATTCAAAATGCAGCTTCTGCCATCCAGGTTTTCTCAGGTTTGTACCACCCGCACGTAGCAGTTGTCACTCAAAATGCAGTTTAACAACAGTTTATTTACAAGGGAATATTAACAGGGAAACCAAAAGTCCTTAAAGCCACAAGTGGCCACTTATCTTACCTTGTCACCTTTTGCAATCCCAAAGGTCTCAAAGACATATGTCCATGATGGTGTCCCTTTGCCCCTCCAAACCTGAGGCAGGCACTCTGCAAAGTTCAGTCTTCTCCGGCGTCTTCTCTTTGCTTCTCCTCTCTCCAATGTTCCGAGCTGCTCTGCTTCTCCAAGGTGCTTAAGACTTTCCACAATTACTGATGCACAAACCAGCTTTCCAAATCCCTGGCCATCTCTAGGTACCAGCTCACTATGCCACTTTGCTGTGCTGCCAGTCTCCACACCAGCAACTCTTCTGCCGGCCACCATGAGTGAGCTGCCATTTCCAGCTCACTCTTCCAGGGGGCTTCTGCCCAGCCTGGCCACTAGGGCTACTCTTTACCTGTCTGCCATTCTCATCTCTCCTCTCCCCAAGTCTGTCTCCTCTACTTTTCCTTTCCTTTTAACCTTTTTTTTTTTTCCCTTCTCCTAAAAATCAAAGGCTCCAGTTTCTCTCTCCACACCCTCCAGGTAACATATTTTCTCTTTCACATCTGGGATTTGCAACCAAGTAAAAGTACCTTTTCTGTTTAGGCCTCTTTTACCTCTATGTTTTTCTGACACAGCTAATGGCATCACTGCTTAAATTTTAATACTGCTGATATTGGGATCCCAGCTTCAATATTGCTGGGGTCCTAGCTTCAGAAAGATTGGAGCAATAGGTTGGGAACAAGTTGTACGAGATAGGAATGTTATAATGAGGGCTAGACATTGATTTCTACACGTGCTGCCCAACATCAAAGCCACTAACCATGTGTGTCTATGCAAATTTGATAGAACTCTTCGGAATGAAAATTCAGTTTTTCGTCATACCAACCAGATTTCAAGTTGACATGCTTTAAGACGTGTCTAGAGGCTGCTGTTTCAGAAGGCACATACTTGGAACATCACTGGTTGGATGATACCTCTCTGATCCAATAAAATTGGGATCAAGAATAAGATGAACAGAAATAAGATGAACACTGGAATTAACATTCTTTTTGACCCTTGTCTTTGGGCCTGGGATGTCATGTCCATTGGTTACAAGAAAAGTGTTGAAATAAGGATCTGTTTTTTAAAGTGATTCCTAAGTGCTCTGAAGGTTGGAATTTACATTTCCATGGCAGCTCTGATGTGAGAGCAATATCAGCCCATCAACAGAGAGTGCTGACTTTTCCCCATCATGAAATTCTTGGATGTGTCCTTAGAGGTGGCCTACACAGATGAGATTGGGTGCATTCAGGGTGATATGGCTGTAGACTAACTAAAAAGACACTTCTCCAAAGAGGAAATACAGCTGGCTGATCACTAATAATCAGGGAAATGCAAACCAAAACCATACTGAGGTAACATCTTACACCAGTAAAAATGGCCCATATATAAAAGAAGGGGGGACAACAAGTGTTGGTCAGGATAAAATAAACATTCTTACACTGCTGGTGGGAGTGCAAAAGGGAAGGCTGTGTGGAGGACCCTCCAGTAACTGAAAGTAGAACTGCCATTCGACCCAGCATTCCCTGCTGGGAATCTACCCAAAGGACACAAAAACACTCATTCATAAGGACACCTGTACTTGCATGTTAACTGCAACACTATTTACAATTCCCAACATACAGAAACAACCCAAATGCCCCAAAACAGATGAATGGCTGAAAAAGATATGGTATATTTACACAATGGAATATTATGCATTAGAGAAGACAAACATATCATTTGCAGCAACATGGTTGGATCTAGAAGGAATCATGTTAGCGAAAATAAGCCAGAAAGAAAGAGAAATACAGGATTATCTCACTTTCATGAGGGATATAGGGAACACAAACAAACACATGGACATGAAAAATTAAAAACCGCCAATAGAACTGAAGCATAGAGCAAGATAGGGAGAGGAGGGTGAAAAATGGGGAGAGGGAGGGCACAAAAGTTTAAGATGGTTCACGGATGACAAGGTGATGGGAGAACTTCGAGGTAGACCATGATGTGATTTATATATATATGTGTGTGTGTGTGTGTGTGTGTGTGTGTGTGTGTGTGTATAGTGGCAATCAATAATAAAATTTAGAAAATTAAAAAAAGAAATGGTCTAAGCACTCTAACTCTATTGAGAAACAGGGAACCTAAATTTCTACATTTGATTTTCTAGCTTCTTACAAGGAGCCTTCCCCTTCCTGTGGTTTTGATCCTTGTAAAGTAGGGTTTCGTTTCCTTGCTTGCCTGTAGAGAATCTGTTTCTTAGTGGTTTTCTAAATGTCCCTGGTATATGTGTGACTGCACCGTATCTTTCACTTGTAAAATTTTTTCTCTCCATTTTTACACTTGAGAAAACAAAGAATTTAAATGACTTGCCAAAACTTAGCTTCTGGCTAACAGCAAGAGGAAGATGGAATCCAAATCATAATCTAATGACTCCAAATCCAGGCTTTTTTTTTTTTTTAAATTCTCTTAACATTAAATGTACAAATGGTTTATTTATTTTAAAAGAAAATATAATCTGTTGTACTGAAAGTCTAGCCAACTGGGCATAAGAAGAGGTTAAAATGCTGCATGTATCCTTTATTCCTCAGAGAGAAGCCCAGCAAATCTTGATTGCTGTATTATGTAAGGGAGATCAATGCCAGCATCTAAAACAGTGAATAATTGCCTGCCTTTGGCTTTGGATGCATTATGTGAATCTTTGGCAGCAGCTAGCCTTTTCTCATTAGGTTAATATTAGATTTAGTTTGTATTTCCTTGGCACAGAATTAAAGGAGCTGGCCTGGAACTTGGTGGTGCTGGAGGCAGAAGGAGAATTTCTGGTGCTTTGGAAAAGCCACAGACAGATAAATGCAAGTTGACTGGAGGGTGTCCGATGGAAGTTTGTAACAGTGAGCAGGAAGCATTAATTTGGTATTAAAACAGCAAGCTAAAAGAAATTTTAGTTGGATTTAAAGATGAAGGGTTGATTGTACTTCACCTTGATCAAATTACATCGCTCAGCTGCCTCTGAGAAGGTCTGTGGCAATTTGGGGATTGAATGATCTAATTCTTGGCGATCTGTATTTCTTGGCTCAAGGAACAAGAATGTTTCCAAAAAGAAGCTGCCAACCCTCTATAATGTCACAGGGGTATGAAAGCACATAATGCATGGGAAGCATAACACGCACACATTTAGTTAGGAATTGTCTGAAGGGTCAGAGCACGAGAGACAAGCCAGAATGACTTCATGCCTTATGAGGCCCAGGGCCCTAGTACTCCAGTGCTGTTACCCCAGGTATCAGGAGAGATCACAGAAAAAACTACAGTAAACCTACAGTGAGAAAGACACAAGCCGTGGGTCAAAGCTAATCACTGGGAAGTTCCGGTTTTATTGAGTTTGGAGCTCGCTTATGTACAGAGGTGCTGGTGGGAGTGTTTTATGCAGATGTGGCTATGGCTGATTGGGTGAGGTGTTGGTGCTGGTGGGAAGAAACAGGGGTGAATACCAGAAAAGGAGGCCGGTGGAGGCCATGTTGTCCCTGCCAGAGAACAAAGGAGGCCAGTGGGGACCATGTCCCTGCTGGGGACAGTAACCTTATTAACCTGTGTCTGAAAAGGTAAGCACTTAGTACTGAAGTATTGAGCTTTAAAAATATGACAGTAAATAGTGTACGTGTATCTCTAAAGATGTGATGCCTCAGAGTGTTGGTCTGTTAGAGTTTTGGTCATGTGGACAAGTGTTGCATTCATCTTGAGTTGATCATTGTATGGGGCATGAGAGAGTGTCTCTTTGCTTTCCCAGTACTTTTCGTTGAAACACAGGACCTCAGAGAGCACCCGACCACCCACTTTATTTTAAAAGTAAGGGAACTGAGACTTCCAGGAGCTTCCTTAGCTTCTTCAAGATCTTCAGATGCCCATGGTTCAGACCAGAATAAAAACAGCATTCTTCTACCCTGTGACCTGGACATGTCATGCTGATGTGCTGACAAAAATGAATGCTGAGCATCCTACTCTGATGCATCTGTGCAAAATGAGTACTCAGAGCCATTCGGTGGCAGTTATTTTTCCATGATTATGTCTTTGACAGTTTTCCATGATTACGTCTTTTCCATGATTACGTCTTTGACAGTTTTAAGGGAGCAAGATGGGCTTCTCAAAGAAATGGCATTTGAATACCAGGCCTGGCCTGTCTAGTAGCACTCTACTCAAATGTTTTCCTTTTCTGTTCCAGTCTGAGACTCTCAGAGATGCTCAGTCTGTAACTTTTTCTAACTACTGCATCAGTTAGCATAACAACTGACCAAGATATTTCACAATTGCAACCATTTATTTCAAAAAATAAAGCACATCTATAGCTCATTTCTGAGATGGCCACGGATATGGGATATACATAGCAGCCAAGAGCCCATTCTGCTATTGTGAAGTCTTGGTCCTTGTTGATTGACAATATCTAAAAGCTCTGGCCAAGCCAGCCAAGGAAAGAACCCAAGAAGCATATGGAACAGAACCCAGAGAGGCAGGAGGCAGATGAAGATGGACACCAGAGCCTGGAGGAAGAAAGCAAGCTTTGGATTTGCACACCCCCAGAGCTGGAGGTAAATGACATTCCTAATAGGGCATTGATACTCAACTCCCACTCATCCTAAGCATGTACCAATCGACTCCTCACACATACATGCGAAAAGATACACAGTGTCCATATTTGGTGACATCTTTAAGGTTTTTGAACTATAAATAGTTGAATTCCAATGATCACATAAGCAGACTTTGATGGTAAAGGGCCAGAGCACCCCCACCATGCGGTGCCTGTATGCTTTTAAAGAAGTGAGCTTATTTCACTGAGAGAACTAAGTGGTGAAGCTGTGGTATAGACACTTCTGTGCTGCTCACCATAGCTGCACCTCAGCGTGCTGCCAGCAGGTGCTGGACTGCTGAGCTTGGGGGAATGCACACCCAAGTGTCATGAGGAACTGCAGGGTGAGGGGTGGGAGGTTGAAGGATGCTTCAAATCATGGTAAACAGGCACCCTGTTCTCTCTTCTCTGTAAGTAGACAGATGGCTATAGTTTGTGTGTGAATGTAAGCTGATAAAATTTGATAGTTCTGTTGTCCAGCCACTAGGGAAAGCAGTGTGGAGGACCCTCAAACTAATGAAAATGGAACTACCATTTGACCCAGCAATTGTGCTTCTGGAAATCTACCCAAAGGAGACCTCAATACTCATATGAAGGGAAACCTGTACTTGGATGTTTATTGCAGCACTATTTATAACTGCAAGGACATGGAAACATCCCAGATGTCCCAAAACAGACAAATGGATGAAAAAAGATGTGGTATATATACACAATGGAATATTACACATCAATTAAAAATGACAAATTTGATGAATTTATGGTAACATGGATGTACCTAGAAGAAAGTATATTAGCAGAAACAAGTCAGAAAGAAAAGGACAGAAACCAAATGGTTTCACTAATATATGGGACATAGGAAAAACAAACAAAAAGCCAGGTGGAAAAGTCAAAACAAGCTAACAGCCAAACTAAAGTACACAAGGGGACGGGAGAAATGAGTGGGCATGGTCAGGGAGGGGAGGTGGTGGATGAACCCTGGCGAATACAAAGATGTGAAATATATATACAAATATTTAAATAAAAAATTGATAGTTCTAAAGGAAAAAGTACATTTTAACAAATCATTTACAGTTGCCCTGATAGTACTAACATGTGGAGAATATTTTGTAATAATGATGAAATTGGAAAAAATGTTGAGTATCCCATTATCTATATTATATAATAGATAATATATCTATATTATATAATAGATAATATATCTATTATATAATAGATAATATATCTATATTATATAATAGATAATATATCTATATTATATAATAGATAAGATAATATATATATATATATATATATATATATATATATATATATATATATATATAAAAGCAAGCAAGCAGCAGAGGCAGTTCTATTCAAAGATGGATGCCTCACCAAATGGCCATGTACCTTCATCCTGCCCCCACTCCATTCTCTGATACCCAGCCATGTTCCCCCTCCACTGCTATCCCTTTCATCTCCCTCCCCATCTCTTCTCCCATGGACCAATTCATGACCTCTTAACTGGCTTCCAATTCACTCTTTCATTTCCATTTCACCCTTCTTCAAGCCATTCTCCGCATAGCAGTCTTGAATCAGAGGATACCATTCACTTGCTGAGCATCCATATCGTTTTATTCCCCCCAAGATACTTAAAGTGAAAATCCAGATGTTTATGATCAGAAACTAAGACACTGGAAGTCTGCTGGCCTCCCCAACCCTGCCTCATACCCAGCTCTCCCCTGACGGTCTGAGAGCCAGACTGGCCTTTCAGGTTCTTGAATATACCAGGCAATGATTTCGCACTTGCATTCATTCTGCCTATAATATTTCCCCCTTGATCACTGCATGGCTGAGTCCTTGTCATGTGGGTTCCCGCTCAAAGGTGCCTTTCCAGAGAGATATGACCACCTAACTAAATGAGTCCCCAGTCACATTCTCTGACTTTAGTCTGCTTGATTTGATGTCCCTCATAGAACTTCTTGTCTGAAAAACTGTCTCTTTTCTGTCCCTCCACCAGAACATATGCTTAAGAGCCGCGATCTTACCTGTCTTGCTCAGTGCCTGAGACAGTGTGCAGCACATAGTGAAGAATGCATTTCTGATGAGTGACAGCCAGTTCGTGTTATGCTGAAGTCCCTTAACCGCTGTGACTTCATTTTTGTTCATAGTTATTTCATTTTCTTTTTCTCTCACACACTTATTTTGGTAGTATCTTTAGCCTATTTACATGTAAAGAGTGAGCAAAGAGAAACCTGACTGAGTACTCTAACGGTTTCCATGTTGTTGGTGGGAAGGATGCTTTTCTGGATTGGTGGAAGCAAGTGTAACCACTGTCCTTGGGACTAACATGGAGTGTTTCTACAGCCCTTCCATTGCCCTTCACCCTCAAAGGCTAGATGATCCCTAAGAAAAGACAGTACCTGTCTGTAGTCTGTGGCAGACATTCCAAACTTAAAAAATAATCCCCACCTTCCATATCCTGATGCCTGTCATTTCTCTGCTACCTTAGTGTTGGCCAGGATTTCAGATAGCAAAGTTCCCTCATGCACCTCTCTTCTCTCCTGTTTCTTCAGCATGAGAGATTTCTACCCCATCTCCCTGAAGTCAGACACTTGGAGGAAAGAAATGGGAAGCAGCTGCTTATTCCTTAAATAATTAGAAACTCCTGATATTAGTTCTACCAAGCCACCCTAGTGACATTATCTCCATAGTGCTATCAACAGGGAATAGTGTGAAAAAGTTATTTTCACATATGACCTTAAATATATATTGGCAGAGTCAACTTGGGCTACTGTAACAAAATGCTGAGGACAAGGTGGTGTAGGCAGTAGGCATGATTTCTCAGGGTTCTGAAAGTTAGTGAGTGCACAGTCAAGGTGTCAGCCATTTTGGTTTCTGGCAAGAGCCCTCTTCTGGCTGCCAGATGGCACCTTCTGGTTGTGCCCTCACATAGTGGGGGGAGATTGAGCTCTGGTCTCTCTTCCTCTTCTGGAAAGGACACTCATCCCATCATGGGCTCTAGCCTTCTAGCATCTAAACCTAATCATCTCCCAAAGACCCCACCTCTAAATATCATTTGGTGGTTAGGACTTCCATGTATTTATTAAAGTGTAATTCACTTAGGTTGTAACATATACCAAAGAAGTGTTCTAGCTCAATGTCAAATCACTGCATGTTAAATTATTATTTGGGTGAAATGAGTATCACTGTTACAGCATGAATGTGCGGGATAGGAGCATAAGCCTGAAATAAGAATGTCTATTTATGACAAAATTTTATTATATGCAGTGGTGATCGTTTCTCAGTTGTCAGTTCCTGTGGTTTTCTTATTGCACATTTATGATACTGAAAATATACCCTTTCACCTGAGGTCAGGGAAAGAGTAACATACGTAGTCATCAGACTCATGCTAATGATGACATTCCCCTGAATCTTTAAGCATTCTTCCTCTCTCATAGTAACCAATAAATATAAAGATTTAAAGTCTTGGATTCACGCTCTTTACTGAAAGTCAATGAAGCAATTTCACTTGAACAGTCCCATACACTAAAACTTTGAGCTGTACTTGAACATGTTTTTTTTTTTAAATTCTCAAAATTAAGTTTTGTTTTGTTGTTATTCCTGCGGTTTCTCTTTAAAGCAATGTTTTCACAATTTTCATTGAAAAACATGATTCTTGATTCAGAATGATCTTGTTAATATGCAAGTCAGATCAAGTTGTTCTTCTACTCAGACTCCTCCAATCACTCCGCATTTTCCTCAAATCAAAGTCAAGTCCTTTCAGGGCCCTTCCAGTACCGCATGATCTGTTTCTTAGCAACACATGTTGCCAGTAGCATGTCTTCCTGCTTCCATGCTTGTTCAGGTTCCTAAGTAAAGCAGGGCATCTGACCTCCCCAGAACCCTTGCGCTGGCTGTTTCCTTGGCTGCCCCCTTTCCTCAGGGTGTACCCCTCTTTCTTCAGGGTGCACCCCTTCACCTTCAGATCTTTGCTCTAGCATCATCCTGTCAGTGAGGTTTCCATGGGCCATTTCTGTTTAAATAGTGACGTCTTTCCCAATGCTCCCAAACCCTGACTTTTTTCCATCCTTCATATCACCTCTACATGCTCATCACTTTCTAACAGGGTATCATATCCACATGATATTATTCTACATCATCACCCACTAACAGTAAACACTGTAAGGGCAGGACCTGATTTGTGGAGTGTTCAGTCCCTAAGTTTCTCAGCCATGCCTGTTATGCCATGTAGGTACAAATTATTTGCTGAAATGAATTCTTGTAATAATCAGTTATACATTTAGTCTTCATGAGGATGATAGATTTTTTTATTACAATAATCTACCCTCTAAGTTGCATCTGGAATATGAACTTTTATTGGAAAAGGAATTTGTGTATAATGACAGTAAACCTAGAGAGCATCCCTAATTTGTGTTGCTAACAGTGCTTCAATGATCACACACAAAAACAACCTGTATGTTCAAATAATCACTATTTGTACATAAATTCTAGATTGAGTATATATGATATGTTCTAGATTGAATATATATAATATATTACATATAAATATATACAACATATATATGTTCTAGATTGAATATATATGTTGTATATATTTATATGTAATATATATTCAATCTAGAATTGATTAATATAATATGATATGATATGATATGATATGATATGATATGATATGATATGATATGATATGATATGATATGATATGATATGATATGATATAAATATATTTAGCTACTTGGTCAGTCACAAAACAAAACTGAAGACAAGTCATACCAATAGATATTGGCCAAATGCCACAATCACAGCTGAAATTCATCACCTCCTTATTCTCTATGTAATTGAGCTGTTTCACAGAGAACAGAGTGGAGAAGATAGCCAACAATAAGAAAACTTTGATAGACCTCAAATGAGCATGGACTGGCTGCCCAATGCAAAGTGAAGACTGAAAGCCTACCAATACGGTTTGCCATGTCCCAAGAACACAATCCCTCTCCCAATGAAAGGACATTGCCACAGGAAAGAAAGAAACCAATGGACTCAACATAGATCAACCAACAAGGAGAAAGGGGGTCTGAGTGAATGCAGGGGATTTCAGGGGGAGGGGGCAGCATCCCAACAACCATTTACCAATGTTATAATTTAAAGAATGAATAAAAAATATAATTAAACCGTTTAACTTTTAAATGTTCACATGTTTAACTTGGGTGTTGGGTAATCTGTTACATTTTTTTAGATCTGAATCTAATTTTCTAATATGGTTTCTAATCTGTTTCTAATTTTATACTAAATAAGGCTTAGCCCTACAGTATGGCTGGAGAGGAAAAGCTACTTGGAGATGTCCACTAACAGGCTTGAACTACAGCATGCAAGAATGCCATCAAAAATTTAATTTGTTATCAAGCAAAATGTGTGATAAGGTGTGATTTCCTGTTTTGACTTATGTTCAGATAACATATTAAAGAGTATAAGGCATGGGATCCGATCTGTTCTGTCCCACTATGTACCAGCTCTTTCAGTTGTGGCCAGTTTCTTGCCCTCATCACCATGTTTTCAGCTGACCAGTAAGATAATTACAGCACAGTAAGGCTTCATGTAACTCGGGTCAATAGGTTCTTAGTAACTGCAGCTTTAAGTGAAACATAATGAAAGCAGGTTCTAGAGGAAAGTCATTTTGTTCACTAGCTGGGATTTTTTTTTTCTTATCAATGTAGTAATAGGAAGTCTTTATTCAAGGACTTAATGAATCTACTTCATTGGGTGGTGGTTCAGATCATTGAGATTTGTGTACAGAGTGCTTCAGTTCTCCTGCCATAGCCAAAGCAGCCTGTAAAATTGCTACTATTGTTTTTACTATTATCATCCTCCAAAAGGATTGGAGCAAGAAGGATTGGAGGATGTTCTTTCTTAGCAGAGATAGTCATGTGGGGCTCATTAACATTTTTTTGTCTCCACAAACTTTAAAGTTTTTCATTTTCATCTGTGGAAAAACCTGAAATTCTTTGTCTAAAAAAAATCTAGATTTCTAAATTCCCTTGGAAAATCAAAATCTGGAAGTGAAAAGCCTGAATTTGTACCAGCTGGAATTGCCAACATCTGTCCTTTACCATTGCACAGTTTTCAGGCTTGGTTCTCTTGGTGCTTCATCCATTAACGTGTCAGCTTTCCTGCTGGGCTATCTAGTTTGTGCCCTTGTGCAGGCCACTGATCTGCTGTCAGAGGTGGAGCTGACCTTTTATTTAGTGAGAATGACTCTTCTCTCCTTAAAACCGGGCATTTCATTCTGCATTCAAAGCATATGTTTGAGACTTCATGTGATACTATATTGAGCAAGACAGAATTGGTAACTGGATCTCAAGCATACGGTGATGAAAATTCTAATGTTTATTTGGAAGAAAATCAACTGAGGTCTGAGAAACTAAGAAGAAAATAAAAATGAAGTAGGTGATAGGAAAGGGAAGGATGAGTATTTTCTGAAATGAAATCTCAAGTAAAAATGTTCCCCATCCAAAGAATGTGAGCAAGATTATGGTATAGATCTGAGTAAGCTTGTACCCAGACCCTGAAGTTGGGGAGAAATTACCCTACTTAGAGCCAGAGAGACAAATGAGGCGGGATACAAGTGGTTCCAGATGATACTGGAGAGGTCTTGTGACTTGTTTGAACTTTAAGCAGAGGGCAGTGGCAAAATCAAAAAAAATCGTAATAGGGGCGAGACTTACAAAGAGAAGACTGGGAGTAAGTTGATTAGCGAGAGTGGACATGGAGAGACTCAAGAGCGACTGTGGAAGTTTCTACAGTTAAGAGATGATGTAATTCTGGCCAGAGTGGCGTCCATAGAAATGGAGAGAAGTGGAAAAATCTGAAAGTTTTTTTACAGATAGAATTGGTCAGACACGATTGGGTGTCACCCACGAGGAATGCCCCTTTGTTTCTGGTTGTGGCTGCTCGCTGAACAAATTGTGCTACTGAATGAGGTAGGAAAACTGCCAACTAAGGCTATTCATTGGGGAAGCTTTGGGTTGAAAATAGAAGATTCATTTGGCCACATTAATTTTATGATTTTTGAGTAACATCCAAACGAGGGCATCAAATAGGCCATTCAACTTGCGATTCCACATTTCTGGGGAGGTTTCAGCTACAGACACAGGTTGTAGATAACAACTGCCACACACCAAAGGGAGACCGCAGGAGGCGTGGGAGAGGGAAACCAAGGAGTTTGCTGGGTCCTTAGCTCTAGGTTGCATACCCTAGATTTCCTTGCCTCTGCAGTTGCTAATCCTTTGGTCCTTGTTTTCCTTTCCCTGTTCTTACTGAACTTCGAGGAGCCTGAACAGCATGGAAGCCTTTGGGTAAAGCACTTAGCCCAACCTTTTTCTCTTTAGCCTACTTCTTCCCACACTCCACTTCTCAACTGCACGTGCTTGTCTTCTCTCAACTCTTGTACACACACCAGGAAGAGGCCAGTGTGTTTCATGGGCCATCAGGAAAGGGGAGGAGAGGAAGGCTGTTGAGACAGTAGGTAGATTTTAGACTTCAAGTCTGATTCATTTTTTGCAGAGTGTGAGGCTTCACCAGCGCCATCATGGCAGATGTCACTTGTGTTCACCAACGTGCGCATCTACCATCCTGCTGGGCTCAGGAAAAATGACCCTTCCCAGTTTCTCAGGAAGAGCAGCTCTCCACAGGAAGTCAGGACCCTGCTGCCTTCCCAGACTGCATCAGCAGAAGTCCTGGCAGGTCTGCTGGCTGTGTGTGGTGCTAGAGGCCACAGTCAGAGGACTTCAATGACCGAGGCCCCACATGCTGCCCAGGAAGCTGTCTCGTCTCAGGCTTCCCGTAAGCAAGATAGACATTTTTACTGGCCTTGGAAGCTGTTCTCATTGAGAATTTAAAAAATTCTTGTCAAGATTTTAAAGAATGCTTGTTCCTGGAGCCTAAACCTGGACACCAGATGACCCCAGGCTTCACCTGGAAATAATGCAGCAATGTTTGCTCAAAATCTAAGTGGCTCAGAGACAGGAAGCCATGCTGCACCTCGGACCAAAGGGGAAACCATCGGAAATAGAGGTCCCCTGGCCCTCACATCCATCTTGATCGTGACTTTCCTTCGCAACAGATGGAGACTCTGTGCTCTTTTTTACTTTGAGCTGCCGAATTAAAATTACACTGTCGTTGAGGACTTTCAAGCTTTTCTCCTGAGTCCTGGTGATTGTTACTGATGTCAGGACATTCTGGGATGTACATCTCCCCAGTGCCCCATTTTGTGTCTGTCTGTAATTGGCAGTGATTAGCCACTGTTTCCAACTAATTTTGATGCTGTAATTTCCTTTGATGTGGCTCGTGCTTTCTTAGACCATGTAGCACTAAGTGTGCTGCATTTTGTAGCTGCTCTAAATGGTTGGGCTTGAACGTGAGAGATGAATGGTTCTCCAGAGTGAGTGAGTGTGTGTGTGTGTGTCTATGTTACTATGTCTGTGTCTGCATGTGCATGTGTGTGTTTGTCTCCGTGTGTGATGGGTGTTTAATCCACTTAAGCCATTATTTTGTTTTGAAGACACTGACCTATTTTCCCCCCCAGAATGCAAATCTGAGCTGCATCTCTTACCATTTACACAAGGACTTTCTGAGGCACAAGCGCTTCTCCTTGAATGACCCCTTTCCCTCTTGGGCTTACTCGGCTGATATTTATCAGCAACATCTGGGCTTCAGAGCGAGGAAGTTATTTACAGCAGTGCTTATTAGTGCACTTCTGTGAGTCAGGCAGTGGTACCAGCCCCACCATCTTGTTTGGGTGGCCCCTATGGAGCCTGAGATTTGTAGTTCTTTCTCAGGAGCAGAAGGCTTGCGTGCCCTGATGAAAAATCACAGAGAACGTAGGGGAAAGAGGTGGACATTACAATTGGAATAGACATTAGGGATCATCTGATCCAGTCTTCTCATTTTACTGGTGAGAAAACTGATGGGCAAAGTGACCTGCGGAAAATAACTTAGAGAGGCTAAAGGGGTTGGGGGGAGGGTCAGATCTTCTGGCCTCTGTAGACCTAACACTCCGTTTAGCTTGGTGGCCTCTGGGGGGGAGCAGTAGCCAGTGCTTAGTCCCTGATGCTATGAGACATTTTCCTTGTTTTCAGATCATTGGTAGTGTATATTCTTTCACGGAGGGAAGGAAAACAGAAGACTCAGGTGGCTTGGGTTGGTTATTTTCAGGAAGTGGGGGCTTCTCCCTCACCCTGAAGTTCTTCTAGGCATGACTGGATTAGGGCACAACAGGCAGTTGTCTTTAACTTCATGCTGTGGGCCTGGGTGGTGTTGGCAAATGTAGAATGAATGAGAGGGAACTGGCTTCTCCAGCGGCTGTTAAAAAGTGATTCCTGGGCTTATGTATCTATCTCTACTCTTTTTAAAGAAAAGTATGTTTGCTATGTATACACTAGCATATAGGTATATGACTAATGCTCAAATTAGGACCAATGAGCCCAACTCCAAACTTAGGGTGTCTTCTTGCTTTTAAACGTAGCCTTCCTCTTTGGCTTTCTCTGCAAATGGTAGATCTCCTTTTTGATATTCTTGTTTCTACATTCCTTTCTATATAATATTACTGAGTCAATAGCAATCACCCTCCATCTATAGGACAATCACAGTTACAGTCTCTGTTTTTACTTTTTTTTTAAAAAAAAAAAAACTTCATTCCCCAGATACAGTCATTTCCAAGTCTATCATCGTCCCTTTCCTGGGCTTTCTGGACTGTTCCTCTCCTGGCAGTATCTAGGCTGATAGCCCCAGATCCTTATCCAGAGGCAGCCTTCTTTTCCAGCTGCACTTGGAGCTGTTGCAATTAGGCCAGAGGGCAACATCAAAAGGAACAAAACAAAGGAAAGGCTGTGTCCCCTCTTAGCAAAAACACTTAAGCCAGCCATTACACAAATAACAAGGAGTCTAGCATGTATTATTTTTTAGGCACACAGCCCATGTCTCACCCACCTTGTAACTCACAAGAAAGGTATCTCTTTTCAAAAATGCCTGTGCGCCTAATTATTACAGTCACATTGCTTTTGTAAATCATTTTCTTTATACTTGATTACTGGGTAGCAATTTCTGTATCTGCAGAAAAAGTCGGATTTATTCATCATAGCTTATAGCTTTCTGAACAGAATTTATTAATCAGATAGTCCCATGAACCATAAACTTTAACACACTAATTTATTTTACTTCAAGTCAAGAGTTGCAATTTAACATTTGGCTTCTTAAGAAGGCAGTATTCAGATAATGATAACCCCTGAGTTAAATTTTGTGATAGTTATAAATGGTTTTAATTCCTATTTTAAATTAACCCTACAGAGAAAGTACATGTACAACTTAAAGTACAGAAATTTTCTTTTCTTAAAAATGTATTCTTGCCAAATGGATAAAATGATTTATTTGCTATGCATTATGCAAAAGTTAAATTTTCCTAGTATTGGGCCCCACAAACACATTATTTTGTTAAATGAGTTCTTCACATTTCACTGTTATTCTAGTTGTTTGGCTTTGGTTTTGTCCCCAGTAGATCCAGGTGTTGTGGGATCTGAAGCCTTTGTAATCTTGAAACATTCACTACATGTACAAAAATTAGTGAAAAAATATTTCAGAATAAAAGATAAAAATACAAACCTGAAAGAACCAACAAACATCACATCACAAAATTCAGAAAAAAAGTTACTGATTTTCATAAACCCATTTTTCATTTGAATGTTTACTATGATTGCCTTTCCCTGATAAATTTGATTTTGTGATATTGACTATACCAAAATTAGAAAGAATTTCACATTTAATAGGAACATATTCCTATCATACAAAAAAGGTTGTATGATTGCTCATACATCTTACTTATTGATTGTAGTAATGCTATATAGCTTTGAGCCCTAACACAGGAGGGATGGTGAATTCTGTTTTATAGGATGCCTATAAAAAGAAAAACAGTAGGATGTGTTTATAATTGTATATTACATGTTGTCAAGTCCATAGTCATAGTTCTCTGTTGACTTGGTAACTGTGAAGACTAGATTCTTGACTTTCAGTTCTCCTTGTCTAAAAATTAGAATATTTCAGTTTGGCTCTCTGCTTTCTTATATTTCAGAGCATGCTTTCTCTACTCCACATGCACTTCTAGTGCCAAATGCTCCTGTCTGATGACTCTGAATGAGTTGGCTCAGGTGAAAGAGTGGAAGATATTTCTACATTGAGGTGATAATAATAACTAAGTATGCAAGTAAACGAACCGTATAGTATCACATGGGCTATATAAACACAAACACAAACTAAATGTGATGATCCTACCTCAACTTCTTAGCTCCCTCTCCAAAATGTCTAGGCATATTTAAATGCTACCCATTTAACATAAGAGGAGGTGTGAGGGAGGGTAGTGAAAGTAAAGAGAAGTAATTATCCTTAATGATTATGAGGAAATGCGTTTCCTTTAAATTTCACAAATTTAAGCATAACAGATTGCTGATGTGATTTCCTTGGTTAGACTCTTTTGGACCTACAGAAAGGAAGGATCCTTTAGCTTCTCCAGCTTGAATCATGGAATATTTGACCTTGTTTACTCTTAAATATATTTGATGAAGCTTTAAGTATAGTTGATGATTCCTAAAAAAAAAACACTCAACTTCTGGACCTTTGCAACATGAGCTCTCAGTTATGACAAGATCAGTTTCACATCATTACTTTCAGAGATTTTTTTACATTTGTGTTTTGAAAAAAAAAAAAAGTGTTCATTTATTGGAGCCACCCCCTCCCCCCAACAAAGAGCATTCATTGAATGTAAAATACAATTTTAAAAGCACTTTTTAAAATTTGCTTATAGAACTTCATTTAAAGTCTTGGTTTTATGTTCACTAAATGCAATGCACTGAAGTGCCCATGCATATGTAACTTTTACACAAAGGTGAGAGGAGAATCTTTTAATTGCAGCAAACCCTTATATAGCCATTACCACTGCCAAGTGTGTTCCAAGTGCATTTCATTTCTTTTTTTAAAATTAATTTATTTTTAGTCTTTAGATCACAACCTTGGTAAATGATTCTTGGGATACCTCCCCCTCCCTCCTCCCTCTAGTGCCCCCTTCATTCTCTCAAACCCCATTCTTTGTTGTTTACTAGTCTGAGCTAAGTCCATTAGTCTCTTTCTTTCCTGTGGTAGTGTTCTTTCACTGGGTGAGGGTCTGTGTTGTTGGAATGAGGTGAATCTTGCTGGTAGGTTTTCAGTCTTAAGGTTGCACTGGGTGGCCAGTCTATATCTATTTGTGGTCAATTCATGCTCGGTCGTTGGAGGCCGACTTCTCTAATGCCATCTCTGTTGTTTTGCTACTGGTTCTGGTATCAGATTTAGGGGGTTTCACCCCCTGTCAGTGTTGATGAAGAAGTTTCTCTGTGAATACAGGCCTCTGTGAGTGACTACTGTAGATCATCTCCTGTCTCACTTTGCAGCCCTGCTGTGGGGTCGATGCCCCCAGTTCTTGGCCCTCCTCTCCCGTAGTGCGGGGAGGGGCACCTTGCATTTCCGAAATGAAGTCTTGGGTCATCCAGACCTGGGAAGCTCGTAGGTCCACCTCATGACATCGTGTTTCCATAGTTGTTTCTCTGATCTCTCATACACTGGTTTTCTCAATTGTCCATCTGCTTTGTTCAGCTCAGGCTTGTGAGTTGGATTTTTTACACGGTCCCTCGCCCAGTCTATGATGGAGTTTGTATTGTGTATGTTCTTCCTCTTCCTGAAGATTAGCTGGGAAGGGGCATGGAAGGGGCATTTCCCACCCCACCCTGCCCACGCACCAGTACTTCCCTACATGGGGGTGGGACCCAGATGGCTGGGCATGTGCCCTCTCAAGCTTCCCCAGGGTGGGGGCTAGGGGAAACATGCCCCACTTATCTGGGCTGCAGATGGCTGCCCTGTGCAACAACCATTCACTGGTGGGGCTAACACCCCACCTGTCCCCTCTCCTGGACTCTCCAGGCTTTGGGGGTCTTACCCAGGGATCGTTACTGCCTTTACTCCCCTCTGGCAAGGGTGATCCTACAGCCCATGACTATGACGAGCAAGCAGCCTGCTTAGTTGGGGCTAAAATCCCTGCCCTGCCCCCACTCTGGCTCTTCACTGCATGGGGGTGGGGCCCAGATGGCTGGGCATGCTCCCTCCCAAGCACTCCCTGTGGTAGGGACTGGGGGAAACATGCCCTGGCCAATCCAGGCTGCAGATGGCTGCCCCTTGCAACAGCCATCTGCTGGTGGATGGGGCTAAAACCCCACCCACCCCTGCTCCCAGGCTTTCCAGAATTTGGGGGACTTACCCAGGGCACATCACTGCCTTTCCTACCTGCTGGGTGTTGCCACCAGCCTCCATGGCTGACCGTGGGGTATAGGAGCCCAGAGACCCCCATGTACCTAGCCCATGGATTTTCCCACCTCGTTCTCACTGAGGCACGTCCCTAGCAATCCCCAAACCCCCAGACCTAGGGTGGGAACCATCAGCATCCACTCAGAGGTCCCCACATACCTAGCCCATGCACTCATCTGCCTCAGCCTCACTGAGGTGCATCTCTAGTGGTCCCCCATCCCCCAGACCTAGGGTAGGATCCACCAGCATCCATGGGTTGTTGGCAACCAATTACCATAGCTGACTGCGGGGTACAGTAGACTGGATTCTTCATCTCTAGAGCAGATCTATTGTGGTTAGAGTAAACCCAAGAAGGACCTCCCCCCCAGCCCACACCCTGACCAAGGTACTCAACCCCACCCCCTGCCCACATGGAGACAGAGGCCAGCTTCCCCAGCCTAACATCCCTGGACCCAGAGTCCCTGAGACCCTGAGGTCCTGGTGGTATAGGACTCACTCTTGCCGCCCCCCCCCCCCCGTCAGCTGTCTAGGCTATGGTGGGGGTGCACAAGATGTCTTCTCCAAGAGCTTGCCTGGTTGGAAAGGATCTACTTCCCGCCTCCAGCCCGACAAGGCTTACTTCCAAGTGCATTTCTTATGTCACTATTTAGTTCTGGCAGAATCACACTGTGGATAAACTGAAAGCTTCCCCACCCCACTCAAGAAATGCTGGATAAAGTATAGCAAAAATCATGGTAACGCAAGGCAGAGCCCTTAAGGAAGTAAAGGAAATCAGCTGCTAGAAACAAGGTGAGGATTGAAAGCTGCAGGGATCTAGAATCTGCCCACTAGTGCAGGACCAAGAGGCAATTTGTCCTCTGGGTTCTGAGGGGGGTGGAAACAAAGTCTTAGGAAAACTTAAGTTTATGCCTGACTACCTCTGAGCGTGGGATTTATATTGCTAAGTACCATGTCTTCCGGGAGCCACAATGGAAAATTTGATTCCCAAATTGGGTCTGTGCTACTAACAGTCTTGGGACAAGTCCCAGAACCCCACATCTACTCTGGAAGGTGCCTTACTGAGATATTAGGGAGTCACTAAATCAAATATTCCTTTCTTCTTCTTGAATTGGAATTCAACTCTAGTCAAGCAGTTGTCTGTTGTGACTTCACCTTTATTCCTAGCAATTCTGATTGGACAGTGTGCAGTAGGAGCTTGCTGGGACTTAACTGTTGCCACACGCTTTAGTGTCAAATCTAATCCACTTCTTCATTGAGCCATTACTCTGGTTCACATTTGTAGGTCACACAACAGACTGCTGAGTGCAACCTAGAGATGACTGTACATGATTCAACTGTTGTCATCTATGAACTGAAAGAAAGAACAATTCACTGGTAAGGTGTGACAGTTCTCAAGTCATAGTAGCTTGTAAGATGGCCTCAAAATACATAAAATTGAATGGAAAAATTAACAAGTTCACAATCATGGAAGATTTAACTTTTTCTTCTTAATAAATAAATGACTCATTTGTTTGAAAGGGTATATAGAATTGTTGATTATGGAATTGTTTGTAATGCAAAATAAGAATCTAAATATCCATCACTAGAAAACAACATAAGTGATTTGTGTTGTGTTCATCCAAGAAATACTAAACATTAGCTAAAGTGACTGAGCCAAAATCAGTCTGACTCAAAGTAGTTAAGTGACAAGTTACATAAGAACACAGGCAAGCATGGGTAATTTATGTTAAGTTGAAAATGTATAAATATTGCTAATGGTTGATGATAAGTCTAAATAAATAGAAGATTTCAGAACATGCTAGTGTTTGCAAACTGCCATGTTGGGATATTATTTCTAAGGAATAGGGTCAGCCTGGAGGGAACAGATTTTATGACAGTGCTTTGAAAATATTTGAAATTCTTGGTTTTGTTTTTATAAGATAGTACAATTTGACCAAGTTTCAAGACTTGACACATCTCATCAAAACCACAAAGACACAAACATACCCAGCTATCCACAAAAGTCCAGTCCCACTAGGACTAAGGTTATCGTTAGAATACTCTGGTTTTACTAACTGAGTTCATTCCTCCTGTGGACATATGTCCATCTGTAAAGACCCATCACAGGTAACCCCTTCTGAAAATGGCTCTTGATCAATGCTGATCCCAACCAAATTCAACCTTTCTTGGTGTTTCCACAGCATTTTACTAGAACTTCTGTTAATTCAAAGTTTTCATACTTATCATGTCGGTTTGTTGCTAGGTGATAAGTTTGAGGACAAACTCTGTCTCTCATTTTTAGCTACTTAGCCACTCTAAACTTGTTAATTATGAAAATAATGTTAATAAATTAGTTTGACAGATATGTATGAGGATCTTGATCCCAAAATTATTCTTTGGTAATAGCCAGAGGGACTTCTGTAGACATGTTATTAATCAGTTGACAAAGATAGAGCATTTGAATGCCTAAATATAGGGAATCGTGAATGAGATTGACAAATCTTGGTCATTTCTGCCACATCAGTCCTGAAAATGCCACATAGAATTCTGAAACTTCCCTTACACTCTGCATCTTATCAGCAGTTCTAGAAGGCCAAAGTTGGGGGTATGGGAGTAATATTTTCAGCTCTAAGATGTAAAGCTTTGATTGTTAGATCTTTGGAAATATTTTTTTTCAAAATCATACTTTAAATGATTTAAATTTTCTGTATTTCCCTGTCAAGTTATGATTGTTAACTCGGTTTCTGCTCCTCCCATTTTAAGATGAGAAGGCACTTGAGGCAAATGAATGAGACTCCAACTCTAAATTCTATACTTTTAGTTCAGTGCTCTCTCCGTTATCTTACCCTCACATTTTCCACTTCCCCATTATCAGCACAGGGTTGCTTCGTCCTCTTTACTCTAAGCCAGCTTTATAGAATATTACAAATGACTAGACCACTTACCGGAAAATCATCAAATACCAGACATTGGGAATTTTGCCCAAAACATCATTTAAAAAATAACTGCTAAGTAGTGAGCTGACACAATTGCTGATGGATATCATTGTCTCCATCACCCAATTCCGTGTTGTAGTAATAAAGGAGTTGCATTGCTGTGGAGGGACATTCTGATGTAATAAACTGCATCTTATGATTGTTTCTCTGTTCATGAATTGTAGTTATAACCACATGGATGAACCAGGAGCTGGTCTACACCTCACTGACTTTGTACACTATGTAGTAGAAGTGGGGAGACTTACAGTGTATTGATATGATACGAGAAGACCTCTTACAGAAGATTTATGATATTAGCATTTTGGAATATTGGCTTAGTGGTCAGCAGGGCCTGTGTGATTTATTCAGTTGTTTGATCCACTAACAAACATCTTAACATTGAGTGTGTTCCTGTGATAGTGTGCATGAAGACAAGCTTAGTGTGTATACAAGTGATATCTTAGAAGTGATGTCTTAGAAGAAATATGGCTGATTTCATAGGAGTGGGTGGATGAGTGAAGAGGAGCAGGACTGTTTTAGGGAAATGAATTAGGTATATTTTTAGTATAAACAAATTTAGTATTTTTTTTCTGGCACCCAACTAGACAAAAAAAAAAAAAAATGCCACCGTGAAACTTGAGAAAGAGCTCTTAGTTGTTTTTATTAGTGATTTAAACAAAACAAAGAATGGAAATCAAGTGTGAAGATAAACAACATCAGGAAAGCAAGTCTCCAGTATGCACCCTTAGAAAGCTGTAATGAAAACTAATTTACAGTTATTTGATGTGTGGAGGTATACTCTGTGTGTTGCTTACTTTGCTTTATTCTCACATTTTCATTGTTAACAAACAACAGATGAATGTTAACTTTTGGTTATTGTTGAGTTAATGATTATTTTTTCCCAAATCCCAGATCAGTCATCTGTAGGTATGAAGCTCTCTTCTCCAGAGAAACATGAAAAAATATGGTGTGTTAGATTTCCAGAGAAAAAGAGCTGATGGGATAGATAGATCTGTATGGGGAGGGGAGATGGCATCTGACATGAATGTGTGTCTGGCGTTCTGTTACTTGGGCACCTATGAGTGTATGTGCATCAAATGACTGATAAACATTTGGATCAGGTGATTACAGGGGATGGAAAGTTTGAAATTTGCAGGGCAGATGGCAGACTGGCAGCTCATGCACAGTTTTCATGTTGCAGTTTCGAAGTAGCTTTCCTCCTTTGGAAACCTTAGTCTTAGAGTTTTCATCTGATTGCACAAGGCCCATCCTTGAGCTTGAGCCTTCAACTGATTGTACAAGGCCCACCCACATTATGGTGGGCCTATTAGTCAGGGTTCTCAGAGAAATAGAACCAACTGACTTACACAGTGATGAAGGCTAAGAAATTCCAGGATATCTTAGTTGGCAGCTGGAGGGTGGTCTCTGGAGACCCAAGATTGCTGATAGTATAGGTTCAGTCCCAAAGCCAGCAGGTTCCACTGCTGAAATGAGTTACTATTTCACTTGAGTTCAAAAGCAGGAAAAGATGACCCATCTCAAAGCAGTTACCTGGGGGGAGTTTTCTTTTACCCATAGAGAGTCAGCCCTTTTATTCTATGGAGTCCCTCTGCTGATTGAGTTGAAGTTTAGATTCCCTGCATTCAGGAGGGCAGCCTGCTTTATACATTCTACTGATTCAGATAGTCATCTCATTGACAAACACCCGCACAGAAACACCTGAAATAATGTTTGGCTAAGTGTCTGGATACCTATGACTCTGTTGGCTCATAAAATGAAACAGCACAGAAGATAATCAAGTTTTACCTAACGTCAGCTGATTGAGTCTAAAAATAACTTTCACAAAGGCATCTAGAAGAATATGTGCAAACAACTGTGCCACAACCTATTCTAGTCATTGCCTAAAGATCATCATTCCATATTGGTGTTCGTTTTTAGTATTTTCATTATAAAAATACTATCAATTCAATATAGTTTATAAGGAAAATCAGAAGGAAAAAACAATATCCATTCCTGATCAGAGATTTTTTAAGTAAAAGTATATTTTAACATATCTTGAAAATATTTACAATGATTATTTCTCAAGTTTGAAAGCTTTTATGTCTTTTCTTCCAGTTGGCAAAACAAAACTACCACCCTGGGTTTTGGTAGGTCAGTGGACATGTACACATGTCAAATATCAAGCTGTATTTCCAAAATTATGGAATTAAGTAAATAGCTGACAAATTAATAAAAATATTTAAACAAACATTGAAACAATAAAATGGGAGCTGAGACCCTGGATGTGTCCAATTTCTGCCACTAGTTAATTTTTTCATTTGATTCTATTTCATTTCATTTGAAATAGAACCCTCATGGCCTTGTTTTTCACGCCTGTTTATCAATAATTTGGGCTTGGCTTTCTCTACCAACCTTTTCGGTTTTAATATTTTATTAATTCCAGATTGCTAAAAGTGGGGCACATGTCTCATTCTACTACTGCACGCTGGAGAATTGGAGGTGATATACACATGAACAATGTCTAGTTTAATAATTCACTGTTTCATTGTATATCAGAACAACCTATAATTAGCACACAAAATCTTGGCTTCTTGGCTATTGTTGCTTAGGGCAAGATGGAAACTAACATTTCCATCTTCTAAATAAAAATATTTAGAAAATACCTGTTTCAAAAATAAAGCAAAAAAGCCCAGTCAAAACATGGGGACAAGAACTGAAAAGACACTTCTTCTCCAAAGAGGAAATACAGATAACCAATAGACATATGAGAAAAATGTTCCACATCACTAATAATCAGGTAAATGCAAATCAAAACCACACTGAGATACCATCTTGCACCAGTGAAAATGGCCCATATAAAAAAAAAAAAAACAGGCAACACAAATGCTGGTGTGGATGTGGAGAAAAATGAATGCTAGTGGGAATGCAGACTGTTCCAGCTGTGTGGAAGACCCTCAAACAACTGAAAAGGCTGTGTGGAAGACCCTCAAACAACTGAAGACCCTCAAACAACTGAAAGTAGAACTACCATTTGACCCAGCCGTCCCACTACTGGGAATCCACCCAACGGATACAAAAACACCCATTCATAAGGACACCTGTACGCGCAAGTTTATTGCAGCACTCTTTGCAATTGCCAAGATGTGGAAGCAACCCAAATGCCCCAAAACTGATAATTGACAGAAAAAGATGTGGTATCTTTACACGATGGAGTATTATGCATCAATCAAAGAAGACAAACTTATGTCATAAGGAGCAACATGAATGGAGCTAGAGGAATCATGTTAGTGGAGCTAAGCCAGAAAGAAAGAAAGAAATATGGGATGGTCTCACTAATATGAAGGCTATAGGAAAACAAACAAACAGACGGACAAGAAAAATTAAAAACTACCAAAAGAACTGAAGCATAGAGCAAGAGAGGGGGAAGGGAGTGAAAATGGGGGAGGGCGCAAAAGATTAAAATAGTTCATAGGTGATAAGTTGATGGGAGAACCTCAGGGTGGACAGTGATGGGAAATGGACAAATGCTGTGCTATATACTGTGCTAACCCATGAATCTAACTTGATATTTTCTCTTGTTACTTTTCAAGAGACTCATTAAAAACCACAGTTATTGAAACAAGAAGTAGGACAGATATTTAATCACTTACAGTTTTCCATCTTGCACTGAGTACAACCTGCCAAGTACTGTGCCCAGTGCAGGGATCCTTGGGTGACATGTAATGGTTTCTTATAATAATCCAGGACTCTATCTGCAGTAATGAGCTATGTACCTGAGATCAGGTTTGGGAAAATGCTGCAGGAGAGACTAACTCTGCCTTTAAAACAACAGGAAAATCCTCACTGCAGTCATTCTTTACCCGGCTGACAAACTGAAATGTGCTTTCCAGGAATAGGGATTAGGATGTCCAGAACTTTCATGGGGCACTTAGGTATTTTTAGATACCTTTCTCATCTAGGAAGTGCCTATAGAATATGTTTCCCAGCTCTTTCCTAGTTCCATGTTGCAAGTCTGAGCAAATCTTGGGGTTTTCATTAATTAAACTCTGGAATATTTGCCATCTCTGTGCGTGCCTGTACCTAGCTTGAGGCTTCCGTTTCCTTACTCTGGAACACACCTTTCCGTAAAGTCTGTCTATCCTATAAACATTCTTCTTCAGCGTGACTCGTATCATCTAAAAATTGGGAAAGAGAAGAAAAATGATTTTCAGTGATCTTGGATGGAGGAAGAGTTTGAATCCCTAATTAAATGTTGGGTTTCATCTTTGCTGGGAGCTTACTATAAAGCAAACCCATGCAGCCTTCTGTTCTGTTCCAGGCTCCAAGAGCTTGCTGGGCTGGCTTCCCACTGTGTCTGTGTCATGAATTCCTTCTGTCCCACCCATAGTGCAGATCTGCCCAGGCTGACATCATCACCTTGGAGAGTAAAGCCATTCCTAAGGGTGTTGCAAATTGAGCTGCCCACATGGAGTGCCAGGAGTGGGGTGCAGATGGGCTTGGTGATTAGTTTGGTAATGTAATTCCATTGGCCTTATTTTAAAAAAGCCGTCTGTATAAATAAGAGATGACACATTTAAATATGAAGTGTTTTATAGAACTGATTTATTGTTTCATTGCTATCCGCCCTGCACCCCAATCTGTACATCTGTTCCCTTGACAGTCCCCTGATGGAAATTTGCTTTCCCTCCAAGTGGGCCTCATCTAGACACCTTGGGAGCTGAGGGGAATCTTACAAAGTGTGTCTGTAGGGCACCCAGAAGAACTGTTTAGCTCTGTGTTCTGATTACAGAAGAATCCAGGGCTCCATCGGGGCTGGGGTTTACAGAAACCAGCCTCAGTTCCATCCCTGGCTCTGATGACTGGATGCTACTCCCATTGTTCAAGTCTCGTTTTAAACATGACTCAACCCAGAAGCCTTCCTGACCACCGAAGACTATTCTGGAAATTCATCACTGCCTCAGATTTCGAGAGTTGCCAGAAAGGATGAACAGGAAGGAATGGGTCCAAAAATAGATGATGATTGAAGAGTCTGCCCCTGAAGGGATGTGAAGTAAGATCCTGAGGTTTCCATGGTACATGGATATTGCTTTGGGAAAGGAGCTGGCAAAGAGGAGAGTTTTGTATCATCACATTAGTGTTTGAGATCAAGTAGTCTTCTCTAGGGAAATATCTGGCTTATCATTAGAGATGCTGTGTGAGTGACGAGGACACAGATCAATCATAGTTGATGGAAGTTGTGCATATGGCAGTGTTGTTTGTAGGTTGGTGGGTAAGGAAGGGGGAGCTTAGGTCTAAGTGCCTCCACACCGGGGATACTCAGAGTGAAGGTGGGCCTCAGCAGTAAATCTACAACCCTGAGCACAGCCTATCCAAGGATCCCATTGGCTTAGCAGTTTTTAAAACTGTCTTCAAGCTCAGCCCTTTTTTCGTCATTCTCAAACTGTCCAATTTGCTTTCTTCTCTTTTTACACTTCTTTCATCTGCTTTCTTATTTTGTTCCAGAAGAATTTCATATGAATTTTTAGATTTGTTGATGAATGGTACTTACCATGCCAGTTTAAGGTGTGCAAATCATGATTCAATGTGTATATTATAAATTGAGGTTAAAGGGTTAATATTGCCATCATCTCACTTTTTTTGACTATTAAAGATCTATTCTCCTAGCAGGTATACTCCATATATTTCCCCCATCTTTTGAGATATAATTGAGAGTATAACATTGTATAAATTTAAAGTATACAGTCTGTCAATTTAACATTTATATTTTACAGAATGATTGCCACCTTTGGGTTAGCTAAGGCTTCTTAACATCACATAATTACTATTTACTTTTGGTGGTGAGAACATTTAAGAGCTGATCTTTTCACGACTTTCAGGTACATTGTGTGGTACCATCACTGTGCTCTCCACACTGCATTGGAACCCCAGAATACTGTGCTTTACATTTAGCTGCCTCCCCTTCCTTTCTTTTTGTCCTTTCCTCCTTTACTTCTTCCATTCCTTTTTTCTGTCTGAACTTGGCTTCCATTTCCCTAATTTAGTGCAAAGATGCCTGGATATTTTGATGTATGTTAAGGATAATCTTGGATACACGAGGAGTGTAGGCAGGAAGCGAATTGCAGGCAATCTCAGGAAATCCATGATTCTGCTTTATATATTGCTTTATATATTACACATAAGACCACTTGATCCCTCAAAGGCAAATTTGTCCTCAAAATACAAATGAAATGCTTTTTGTTTAATGATATTTACAGGTGACCTGTCATTACCTTAGTGTGTATAGACTTGGAAATTAAAATTCACTTGGATCTCATTTTAAGTAACCTTGTAAATGTGACTGTCTTTCCCAGTCTCTGGTTTCCTAGTTCTGGAAGACCTCAGACAGTGCCCTTGTATTCCTGTTTACTGGTGCTGGAGGTTGAAAGTGGAGTGTATCCTCCTCCAAATGCTCCTAAACTGTATCCCTTCAAAATCAAATTTTAAAAGGTATTTCTAAGGTTTTACTTCTAGTTTTACAATGTTATAAGTGTCAATTCATGTTTGTAGCAAATTCCATTATCTTATGGATATTGATGTCTATATAAAATGCATTTTAAATATAAGATAATTTAACATTAAGGACAAAGGCTCTGGAAAATTAATGGAATGATCTACCTTTTCTTTCAGTGACATAGAGATGATCTATCATCTTTACAATTTGAAGGAAAGAAAGTAACTTTTAGCGTTTCTTTCTTGTCTGGAAGTCCCTAACTTACTTTCCATGCAGCCAGCTTATTACTGTTTTTCTTTTATAAACTTAATAGTTCTTTCATCATTCATGGTGTAAAACTGACTGCTCCTTTTCAAAGGACATATGCCCACCATCTAGAATTGCCTCCTCGCCTTGACTTTCTTTGGTTAGTTGTCCGTAAAATGTTTGGCACACTCATATTTGAGAATCAATTGCTCAAAATCGTTATGAGTTAATAATTTTACTAGAGATAGAACCAGTGTATATTATGTTGACATAAATGTGTATATGTTAGTCATGGGTAGGTTGCAAACACTATAAAAACATTTAACTTATGGATTCTATCTATAAGAAATTTATAATCTAGTTGCACAGCAAGTGATAAATTAGGACAACAAACTATTAGCTGCCAAATCTTGTTTCTTATCTTGTCAATAAAACTTTATTGGAACACAGCCATACATATTCATTTACATATTATCTACAATTGCTTTTATACTACCAGGGAAAATTTGAGTAGTCTGGACAAAGATTACCTCACAAAGTCTGAAGTATTTATTAAGTAGTCCTTTATAGGTGACATTTGCTTGACATCAAACTTTAAAGCACTGAAGCAATAAGTTAGAACTAATGCCCAAAGACTTGCCTGTGTTCTTGTAAGTAGATGTTTTCAAGTTGGCTTCAAAGTCATTGCATTTACCTACTTGAAACGCAGTTAAGCCAGAAAGAGAGGGAGTGAAATCTATTTCTGCTCTGTGTTTTTGCTGATTATCTGACTTTGGAGAGACATAAACTCAGAATTCTATTTTCCTCTTCAGAAAAGTGGGCTTAGTCATTATTTCTTTCCTGAATCACAGTGATATAGTGACAGGGTGTACACAGTGTACCTAATACCTACCGTGTGGTAGTTTCTCTGGAAAGACAGGCTCTTCTGTCTTTAGGTTTACTGATTTCTGCTAGTTCAGATTTATTGAAAAACCTTTGCTTTGTCTGTCTTGTGGAAACAGCTCCTGGCTGGCCCACTTTCAGCAATATGCCTACCTCTAGACCAAACCCTGTCCTCCCATAATCCTCTGACTTAAAAAGGGATTTTCCATCAGCAAGGGGTGCAGTCAGTAAACTGCATTGCCTTTATCTTTGTTGGACCACCCATTTTATATTGTGGCTTGAGATGAATTTTTAAGAGCTAAAGTACTTGTGGACATTTACTGTGTGGCAAGTTGTTGCAATGGTTCAGTATTAAGGATTAGAAAGGAGCACTTTCTGCAGCAGCAGCTACCACAGCATTTTATTGAACTCCTAGAATGTGTTAAAACATGTGAAAGGCAGTCTTTGTAATTCTTTCTATCTTGACAAACAGTAGGACTGTTTGTCACACACACACTGTGTACACAACTGGGGTTATAGATGATTCCCTGCATGGGAATTTCCTCTTCTACTAAGTATCTAGGAGTGCATGTGAGACTGACATTAGTACAGGTGACCTTGAATCTTCTGGGGGGCAGGGTGTGGAGGAACAGTCATAAAGGGCTTGCCAACTTTAGGACTTCATTATAATTTAAAAATTACTAATGACATACCTCATTACTGATCACAACACACTGGGGACCTGTGTCATGGTAGTTGAGAACCATTACCCTGGAAGAACTTGGGGTCACCTTAAGATGATGAAAGAGGCTATAAAATGAGTCATGACACAAGGTAGGTAGGTGGTGTGTGCAATGAATGGAGCTGGTATCCGCGACAGTGGAGAGTGTAAAACACCCCACACCTAGAGAATTCTCTCATTTGTGGACCTTTGTCAGTTCTAGGTCTTTGTTTACCAAAAATAGCAAAGCCTGCCATTAACTCAAACTAAAGAGCCTATTTAACAATACACTGTATCTTCTAGTCTTTGGTGATATACAGTGACATGTGGACCCTATTACATGCTCAGTAAATTTTTGTTAAATGATGGAGTTCAACCAGAAAGTCATTGGAAATCCAGACAACATTCTTTTTCTTGCTCATACCTCTGTTTCTCTGTGTATAATGCCCCATTTCCTCCATTCCCCTACATCTTTATTTTCTGTTTCCCAGTTTATATAGCAGCCACATGCTACCCATAGCTCCTGATTTTATATCATCCAGTTTCAACCTTGGGATGAGGTTGACTTCAATTTTTTGGTTTTCAACTCCGAATTCTGGTAATGGGAGTCCGATTATCCCAGTGTGAGTAAGCAGCCCAGCACTGGTAAATCTGTGACACAGTCATGGTGCCTAGCATTACCTTCCTTGGGACTCTTTGACTCTGGTGTGATTTGTGTGGAGAACTTCCCTAGGCACAAAGTCATTATCAACTGGGAAGTCAATCCCTGGACTGTCTGCTTCGAACCCCATGACACAGAGAAGCTAATACTCCATGTAAATTGCAGCAGTTTATGAGGAATTCATGGGTGGATATGGGGGCGCTATAAATAGGTCAGAGATAGGCCTTAGATAAGGGCACACCCTTATCTATGCTCGCCCATCACCAGTACACTGGAGATGGTTCTGGCAAGTTCTCTTATCTGTAATGGCAGCCCCCTAACCTCCTATGATTGACCTACAGGAGAGACATCCCTGACAGATAAAGGCGTTTACCCTCACAGGTGTTTTTCTGCAAGATAATGCATCTTCCCCATCCTTCTAAATCATGTGCTACATACCATGGGATCTTGGTTTTACCTTCCTTACTACTGCATTCAATCATTCCTTTACCAACTACTTAAGGGGATATACTTAATATTCTAATAAATGACTCAGCAAACGCCCACTGATTCCTGGTGCAGGTCTTGGACTGCCTCACTCTCTTCCATCTGTTCTTCTTCCCACCCATGGTTTCCAACAGGTAGAGTCAGAAGAGTTCGACCTCCCAATCTGATCTGGGGTGGAATATCAAGCCTACTCCTCTACTGGCAGGTTCCATATCAGCCAAGGGAACATAGAATTGTCTTTAGAGAATATATCAATTTGAGGCATCTTCATTTTTGTGATAGCATCTAGTTGGTGCTGAATAATAACAGAATGCTATTCCTGGACTTCGTGATTCCATCTCTGAGCAAATGCAAAGCAGATCTTGGCAGGTATGTCTCTGTGTGATGAGCACTGCCAAGGCATCCGCACCGCCAAAGCAGCACAGTAGACGAGAATGACATTTGGGGGCTGTTTGTACTGAGGGTAATCATGTTGTATTGTGGAATGCAGCCTGTGTTACTCATGGGAGAAGGCTTTGACTTGGCAGAAAGGGTCAAATAGGTTTATATCCCAGGTAGGGCGCTTGCTGATTCTGCCATATCAGGCAAGTTCTTCAACCTTTCTGAGTGCTCGTTCCATCATTTGCAAAGTGGAGATAATGACACTTCAGAAGAAAAAAAAAACAGAAATAGATTCCTTACTTTATACCAGATACGAAAATAAATTCTAGATGGAGTAAAGAGCTAACATGATCAAACAAAGCTTTAAAAGCTTTAAAACGAAAGTGAAATAATAGAAGGTATTATAAAAATCAAATATTGCTAACTACAGAGTCATTGTGAACATAGTTAAATAAAGGTGCAGTGAAGAGATGATATCAGTGACTTGTAGAGCAGACACCAAATTAACATCCATATTCAGTAAAACAAATATCCATAACTAATCAGTAAAACAGGGTATCAAAATAAAATAGATTCAAGGAATAAACAGGCAATTCAGATAAGAAAGTTTTATGACGGTGAGCTTATAGATTCAACTTCATTATTAATCAAAATAAATTCTCTTTGAAAGATGAAATTCCTTTACATAAAATTAGCGAAATGTTAAAAGGTCATACATTATTGATAAAAGTATTCTGTTCACTACTGTTATTAAATTATTTTAATTGGAGATAGTATGGGTTTACAGCACTATATGATTCAGGAGTACAGGTGCATACCTCTTCAAATGTTTGTTACAATCTTCCATCAAAGTCCCCATAATCCTCCAGCATAAACTGTTATCCCCCCTCACCCCTTTGCTCTCCTCCAGTAGCCTTAGTTCTGCACTCAGATTTCTAGGGTTTCTAGGGTTGGCTTAGTTTTGTCTGCTCTTTTGTTTTGTTTCTTTATATTCCACAAGTGAATGAAGTGATCTGGTATTTGTCTTTT
>PVHY01006369.1:0-75156 GCA_004024945.1 Uropsilus gracilis | reverse complement strand
AGCAGTACTACCAGGGTCAATAATCCTGAACTTCCAACTAAAACCTCATTAAGAGCTTGGCATCTGTGCCAGGACTAGCAACTAAGAGTTGCATATCTAAATGAATAGTATTTAAAAACTTATCTTTTAGAAATGGACAACCCAGCATAAAATGAATGAAAGACCTGAATATACATAATTTTAAAAATGATCTTCAGATGACCTACACACATATAAAGATTGTTCAATGACACCAAAAAAGAAATGCAAATCAAAATAATAATCATAATGTAATATCACTTCACCCCTGTGGGAATGGTCCATATTTAAAAGAATGGAAACAAGTGTTGATAAAGGTATGGAGAAATCTCTCTCATCTACAATTTTGGAATGCAAACTGGTGCATCCTTTATGGAAAAATGATATGGAGATGTCTTAAGGAAATAAAAATGGAAATCCTGTATGAGCCAGCAATGCCTCTGTTAAGTATTGAACAAAGAAATATGAAAGCTTTAATATGAAGAACTATGCATGCCTTCGTTTATATCAGCACATATCTATGATAGTCAAATCATGGAACCAACCTAAGTCTCATCAACAGATGAATGGGCAAGGATATTGTGAAATACTCAATGTAATACTCTGAGCTACCTTTTAATATAGCAATTAAGAGCATAAAATAATGTCTTTTGAAATAAAATGGATGGACTCAAGGTGACTATGTTAAGTGAAGTAAATCAGTAAATGAAAGACAGATATTGGCTATTTTCACTCACCTGTAGAATATAAATAATGAACAACATACACAGGCAAAATATAGCAGGAATGAATCTTGGGCTTAGTGAAAGAATTTAGTGGTTACCAGAGGGAAAATGGCAGGGTGGGAAGTTGGTAGGAAGAGGAAAGAGGCTGGTCTGACAGAGGAAGATTGATAGGGGATAGTTTGGTGGAGGTGAGTGGAACTTGTGTACCTATAGAAGAGTAAAACTGTAACCCCAAAATTAAAATAATAAATCGGAAAAAAATAAATTTAAAATAATTTATCTTTTGGGTTTATAGTCATAAAAAAAGAATTAAAGGGTCTATTACAGCATTACAGCTGCTTGCCTTCTGGGCTGAAATCTGGGGTGTCAAGGTCTCATTAGGCTATTGTTAATTAAAAAGACCCTCAAAGACATACTTGTTAGTTTGATTTCACTGTAAGGAGTTAGTAAAGCGGCATTTGACACAGTTAATTATTTCCACAAGAATATTTGCTAGTTGTGGGGGAAGCTAAGAAGAGTTAAATGGGGGCATAAAATGGATGCAAAGAAAAGCAAGTTAAACTCACACAAAGTGGCCGTGACTGGTGTATTTGCTTAGATTAGACGGGAGCCTCTGCTTTCAGAGACACTGAAAGATCGACCATCTTTGAGGAGGTCCAATGTCTTCCAAATGAATAATGCATCCTTCGTTTTCTTTGCATCCATTATGTCCCATCCTTATCTTCTTCTTGACACATTTTATCACAATTTTTATGCTTTTGTTCCTAGTTTGCCAAGAAGGTTGCCCCGAGGGTAAGGATTATGTTTTCTTCAAGCTTATACCCCTGGCCCCCGCCCACAGTGTTTACTACTTGGTAAGTGTTCAATAAATGTGTTTTTAGCAAATGGTTTTAAAAATTTAAAGTTACCTTAGTGCAATATCACCTCCCACCTGCAAATAGGAATTCCCATCACGGAAGCTCCTTCAAGACTTAGCAGGGATCTGAGCAGGCGCTCTCAGAGAGGGCAGTAGACATTTTGCTGATGAAGTGTTGATGAATAATAGCAGGAAACAAAACTCTTAGAAAATGGTGTTTCCTAAGAGCCATGATTGCTGCCAGTGCAACTTGTTCATCATACAATTTCCTCTCTCTCTCTGGAATAATCCTCATGCCACAGATCCACATTACAGTTCATTTGTATTCTAAGATCAACTTTCACTGGACATCTAATGATAGAGCTATTGTGGTTTAGTGTGGTAACAGAGATTTTCAAAGGAATTTTTAGAAGACTGATAATCGCTTAAGTGAAAATAGGTGGTTTAATTTCACATCACGTTATACTACATCAGTGGCTGCCCCAAAATTGTATTTCCATCAACAATTTTGAAAAAGTTAGAGACTATGCCCTGGTATTTTCAGATTTACACTGCCAAGGTCCATATCATTTTTTTTAAAAAAAAATGGCAATACTAGATGAAGATCTTTATATTGGAGTTCTAAGTCTAGGAGCATAGCAATGAAGAGCTGAGTAAAACTGGAATTTAGCACCTGACTGGTTATAAGAGGTTCAGTTGGTAAGTAGACATCATCTGTTCACCTGTATCCTGACCTCAGGTACATAGCTCTCAGGAATACCAGAACGAAGAGACCTTTGGTGTTCAGGAAAATCAACTAGCAACATTTTATTCTGCTGAGAATATAGCTCTCCCAGACAGGCACCAATGCACACCCCTTTATCTCAGGAACAGCAGGAACAGGAGACTGGGAGTGTGGTGGATGGGTACAAATCCAAATGACATCCTCTGTGGCATAGCTTCAGCAAGTTATGCAGGGTCATCTCAGCCGGCCAGGTGATGGATGTGTCCCTCTGCCTCTGTTTGGCAGATGTTCTCTTGCCTCTGTTTTGTTTCCAAGAAAAGAAAGTTTCTTGGTGTAACATTTCTGACTTCTCTCTGGCCCCTCGTTCTTCTGCATGGCAAGGTAATTCCTGACTGCTCTATTTGAATTGCACTTTTCAGTCTCAGCTTCCTGTTTATCGCTTTCACAACACTCATTCTCATTTGCATATATATTGTTTATGTATCTGTTCATCCTTTCTCTCCCATTAGAATGTAAGCTCCTGTTGTTGGTGCATTTTTTTCCATACCCTCTAACACAGTGCCCATGATCCACCCACAAAGCTGAAGTGACTTGGGCTGCCTGGTTGTACGGTCACCAGCTGAAAGAGACGGGGCAGGGTTTTAACACTGAAAAATGGAGAGCATCTTTGGAACAAATGGAATGGCCTGAGTAAGAGTGGGGTGGTGGCAAAGTGCAGTGTGTTTTCACGGAAAGAATTGTTGCAAGAGGAATCCCGGGAAGGCTCTGGGGAGGAGCGAAGCAGTCTGGAAGTCAGGTCTTGCAGCACTGGGCAGAGAGCATGTGCCAGGGGGCAAGGGATGCAATAGCCAGCTGTCCTTACTGCATGGAGTGGAGGAGGAGGGAACAAAGTCAGAAATGCCCTCTGAGACAAGCACCCAAAGTGCACAGCAAGAGTAGCTGCTCGCCTTCTGAATTCCACAGGAAGGCTGAGCAGACCATTTTAAAAATGATTTGCTTTGTTTTGAGCAAATGTTCTTTTCATCTGCTGCCCAATTACCTCAGGTGGTGGATTTTAGGAGGAGAATGTTTGGGAGACTGCATCTGGGCACCATTATTTTCTCTATTCTCTGAGCTCAGGGATGGGAATGTGTTTCCAAAAATAACCAGCAGTTTCCTTCTCAGACCTCAGAGGACCAACCAGACTCATAGTTCTCATTTCCCAGAATGTGCTTTTGTGTGTGTGTGTGTGTGTGTGTGTCCCTGGGCTTCTGCAGCCTAGTCGCTATTTTGTTGACTCCAGAGTTCTGATTGGCCTTTGGCCATCTCTTGCTCCCTGTGTCCTCTCTGCACACACAGTCACACAAACCCCGGACTGTAATTGGGAGCTGATGAAGTTGATGAATTTAGCCTCTTTTTGGAAGTTCACAGAATAGCATCCATTTGTTGAATAGTTATTCTAATTACACAGAAGAGTGAGATAAATCTTCACCCACTGGGAAGCTATTTGTAACATTCAAATATTAATCAATAACTCAGATAGTGCTCTTTCAGAGAAGAGAACACAGCTCCTCTCTCCTGCAGAGGTGCTGATGTTGGAAGTGATGGGCTTTTGAGTCCGGCTAGAAACCCAAGGGAAGAGAAGAGAACAAAGGGAGTCTCCTGATGGGCTTCTAGTTGATGGTCCAGGTGAAACAGGCAGCAGGTACATTAGCTCCATTTTCCAGGCTTCCCTTCAAATAACTCTACAATGGACCAGCTTCCCAGTCTTGGTTAAGCCACAGACACAGTTTCAGGGATGGGTCCTCTGCAGACTTTGCTTTGGGCCCCAAACTTGTCAGTTTAGGGGTCCCCAGGCCACTCTGTCTTCTGACTGGCTGGCTACAAATTCAGGACCTCCTGTACCCCTCAGGCTTGATTCTACTATAGAATGACTCAGAATTGAGGGGTGCTCTATACTTTTTCATAGTTTTGCTATGAAAAAGATATGTATCAGAAGCAGTCAAAGGGAGAGAACCCAGAGAGGGTGAAATTTTGGGGCATACTTTCCCTGGAGACCTGGTGTCTTCTTCTGGTGATTCTGTGTTCCAATATGCGGAGTATTCTAACCACAGAAGCTCATCTGAGTCTCTGTCAGGGACTTGGTCACAAGAATTGCTCAGTAGTGACCTTTAGCCCTTTCTAGAGGTTCTATCTGTCTCCAGTTCCATGGGGGTCAAAACTTACATGGTATGTTCCCAAGTCCTAAATTTAAACTACATGATCAGACTGACAGTGGCTCAAGTCCTCAGGCAAAGACACCCCAGTGATCAGGACATGAGATCACCTCCCAGTAGCTGAGGATGAAAGCCAGACCTAGTTTTAGGAAATTTAGTTGTTCACTATAAAGATCTCTCCCCATAGGCAGATGTAACCTCTTTCCATCCCAAGGTTGCATAGCCTGAGAGGTGACATCCCAGATTGGGGCCTGACTAACCTGGGGGGAGAATGGGTTTGCCCTTGAATGGGGCCTTGCATTCTGGTGGGTCTTAGGTTGAGTCCCTGGAGCCCTCTTGCTTTACTGCCCCAGATGAGGAAAGATGGGCTCACAACCTTGCCTGTGGATCTTATTTTCTTGCTTTGTACCTTCAGGCCCCTTCCTAGAATGATGGCCACACCTCCAGACCCTGTGGCAGAAAGAAAACTGAGGTTGCTGCATCCTGGGAGTGTCTACTCTGTGCTGGAAGGTCAGAAGAAGGCAGACATGGCCACCAACCTGGCACAGCTCAGATCTGCTGTGGTCGCTGGAGAACCATGTTAGACGATCTTTGCCAGAAAAGGCTTCTCAGAAAACTTGGTAGCTAAGTTAAGACCAGAGAAGAGGAGGAGTAAGTGGGTGTGTGCTTTAAAGGGGTTGGGTGGAAGGGAGATGACAGGATGCTGACTAGAGAGAGAAGGTCCCAGGTGGATTAATACAAGGGAGAAGGATGGGGGATCAGACCCCTCACTGTGTTGTTGACATGTCCAAGTGCAGGCTCTGCTGACACGTTGGGCACCGGTTCCTTCCCAGAAGGGTCTTTGAGGCCTTTGAGGTGTGACCAGGTTCCTTCCTCACAGACTAACATGGGGTCACTCTGCTTCTAGATTTGGTTCTCACTCCTGGTTAAATAAGAGAACCACCTGCACCCTACTTCTGAACTTGCACCTGCTCTGGCTTAATTCTGTACCCATGTAACTTTCTCAGATGTTGAAAGGCTCTCCTATGAAGGTTTTCCAAAGGATAACTACAGACAATGGAGATATGTCCACTGTCTTAAGTATAATCAGTGATGGAATCAATTGGGTACCTCTTTTCTTTAGTAAGTTTCTTGATAAGAAACCATTTTCTCTGGCTGTATTATTTTTTTTAATCAACTCATATGTATTTGGTTTCACCAGCAAAAATTATACATTCAGTAAGACCAGGAGTCTTGTCCTATAATCTTATTTCTTTATATTTTCTTTGAAGGAGGGCAGGGGCAAGGGTGGGGGGACAAATGGACAGATAGATAATTGTTAAGAGTATTCAGAAAATGCTTCTTGAATCTGGAAATTTTTATTGTATGGCAAATGGAGGTGAAAAGCAGACAACACATAGATGTTCTCCTTTTTCCCTTCTTTCTACTCAGCAAATAATCTTGCTTCTCATTTTGTTAAGAAAATAGACAATCCCAGACCTTCATCTTCTCACTCCCAGCCTGTCACTCCAAGTACACCTGTAGCATTATTCTCTGAGTTTCCTTCTGCTTAAAGCATGAGCCATGCTCCTCTGAAGATCAGGTTCTCCTATTATGTTCAGAATTCATCACTGTGTCTAGTCCAGGGGTCTATTCTCTGCATGGTAGGTTTCTGTCTTGCTGCTGAGTCATTCCCAACACAAATAAATATTCTCTGTTATCATCTACAAAGTCTCACACCTTGCTTTTTTGATAATTTTTAATTCTGTGTCACGGGTAAGGTAAGGAAATGTTGATTTTCTTGATGTTCTCACTGATTTCTCTGCTCTATCTTTTGTCTCCCTCTCCCAGGATCTGTCAAATATATTTTTAGCATGCTTTTTATTCTGATTCCAAAGGATTGCATGTTCATTGTATATAATGAAAAAATACAGAGAAAATACAAAGAAGAAAACAAAACTATCTCTTACATCAACCATGCTGAGATAAGCTTTGCTAACAACTTGGTGTATTAGTTTTGTATATGCACATTTACAAAATTGTAACAATGCAATACAATCAGTTTTATTTATTGCATTTTCCCCCCTTAGCAGCAAGAATATTTCCAGATCATTAGTAAGGTTTTAATGGCTGCATTTGTATTGAAATTGCCATGATTTATTTAACCATTCTACTACTGGTGGACATTTATATTCCCCCCCACTTTGTGACCTAATAAAAATCATACAAAGAAATACTTCTATATAATGTTTATGCAATTTATGACTTCAGAATATTTCCTATGAATTATAGTCATAGGGATAGAATAAAAGGGATAAGTACATGACTCCTTTTTATTTTTTTCTTGGCCCTCTCCCTTGATGCCTGACACACCCCACCCCCACTCACCCATGGTAGCTAGCTCAGAAGGCAAAATACATGTTCTTCTCACCTAAGGGCCTTGCTGTCTTCAACTGCTTGGTGCTCCAAAATACTCCCCAAACTCCTTAGGTTATCATAACTTTTTTTTAAAAAAAGCTATACTTCTAAATTACAAAAATGATTCATGCTGGCTGTTATCCTCATGTAATACAGAATGTTACAGGAAAGGGGAAAATTCAATTTCCTTGCTTCTCTGCTCTGACCCCTTCCTCCTGCCTCTTACATCAAGCCCACCCTCTTGAGGTCACTGGTGGTACATGTCCACACGTGGTTTTTATACACTTTCTATGTCTAGGTTTTGTTGTTGTTGCTTGTTTTGCTCTTGTAGAAAACTGAATCTTATTATAAGCAATATTTTCTAACTTCCCTTCTCCATTATATCATAAACAGCTTTCCAAGCCAATGCACATACTTCTAATAAATTTTTTAATAGCTGCATAATAATCATGATATTCTAGATTAATTGCTATTGCTGGGTCAGCAATTTAAGTAGAATTCAACTGACTATTTCATCTGATCTGGGATAGACTCTCTTGTGCATCTGAAGCTTGCCATGTTCAGCTGCAGGTCAACTTTGCAGATTGTCTAGACTGGCTCATGTGCCCAGGCCCTCAGCTGGGACTGACCTGACTTGGCTGTGGCCCAGGTAGTCTCTAACCCTCTCGGAGGTCAGCCCAGATTTATCCACATCGTAGTAACAGAGGCTTCAGAGAAAAGATGGAAGATCGCAAACCTTCTTTCTGTTGAATTATTTGTCATAAAATGTAAGCCCAGATCTTGCAGTCTCATTTTGACCACAATCCATAGGCCAAAGCAAGTCACTAAGCTAGCCCAGATTCAAGGGGTGGTGAAGTAGAGTCTGTGTCATCACAAAAGATCTGCAAAGTTGCAAAGGGCATGGATTCAGGGAGGCACAGGCTCTAGAGCCTCCAAATTTTGCAATCTACCACATGTGGATATTCCATTGTCTTGCCAAATAGCCTACTGATGAGCATTCAAGTGTCAGTACTCTAACATACAAATGAAGTAATCTTCTGAAGAGGCTTTAGTAAATATTGATGAGTCAGTATCTAAAAAGTTTTTGCTAGTTTTCCATGCTAATTATCAGTGTATGAGACTGATGATTTCATAATCTAGGAAGAAACTTTTCTAAAATAATCTGTCAATTTGTTATACAAATATACTAAATCTTTGTTATTTGATTTTGTCTTTTACTAATTATTTCTGAGGTTGAGCTTGTTTTTACATGATTATTAACCTTTTGTTTTTCTTGGTGAATTGCCTTTCTGTGACCTTCCTTTACTTTTTTATCAAGGTGTTAAATTTTCTTTTTTGTTTATAAATGCTATTTATTTATTTATTTTTATAGGACATAAATGAGTCCTTAAGAGAACAATACTTTGATTATTCTAGAAACCATATAGGGTCAATTTAGTTGGGTAACCAGAAGCTGGGTCCTTTTTAAGAGAATACCTTGGTTCCTTGGGTAAAATTATGCTCGGGTCTGCTAAAAATAAATTCTGGTAGAATGCTATCATGCTGATTCCTTTCCTAGAAAGTTTTTTAACCTTTCACGAAACATTAGGATCAATTTTCCTATTTTTTGGTTTTTAAAAAATAGAAATCTCTACATTAAAAAATTGGAGAAATTTAAAAATGCTAAGGAATGGAATGAAGACAACTCATTTCTACATGACATTTTAGGGAAGTAGATTCAATTATTCCATCAGGAATTGTTATAAGCAGGAAAATGCTAGGTTCTGCTGATGGTAAAATATGAATTAGATGAAGTTACTATTGTTGAAAGCTTTAAGTCTGGTACAGCTGTGAGTTACTGAGTAACTGTAAGGACTCAAAATCCATGTATGCTTTTTCTATATACAGAATAAACATCAATAATGGAGGAATTACCTTGACTCTTTTCACTGTGATAACTTTCTCAATACATGTCTGTCCTTCCAGGTTAGAAACATACAACTAATAAAATTGAAAATAAATTTATTTTAAAATGTTACTGTATTCATATGGTATTTTGCAGTCATGGATATTCAAAATATATTATTATCTACAAAATCTTTACCTTTAAAAAAGAGGTTCTCATATTTTAAAAAGTTGAGACATCCACCAGAAGATTCCTTATTTAGAACTAGCACATCATTAAAAGTTTGAGGTGTGTGTGTGTGTGTGTGTGTGTGTGTGCGTGTGTGTGTGTGTGTTTGTGTAATCCATTGCTGAGAAGATTTTGGAACAGAGCTATCTGAACATTAATGGTAGTCGTAGGTTCTGGGTTGTAACCTGAACTAACTCACAGTCCTCACATTTTGGTGCCATTTTAAGTTTCTTGTTGGGAGATCATGAATCTTCTGTGGAGACATCTTCTGGGGTATCTGGTGAGCTCTTCTGGATACTTCTTATAAAAATACAGTAAGGGTTAGGTGGGCACTAAGATCAAACTAGTGTGGGTGTGAGGACAGGGCAAACCTGGGCATCTGCCTGTCACCTTTTCCCTGCATTCACTGTCCCCACTTTTCCTTTGTCTCCTTTGCTTCCCTACCTTCTGCCACCCCATGCCCTCAAAAAAAGCCTAGCACAACAATTTGGACTCCAGATCATAGGAAAGCAAGGAATCCTGGCTCTCCCTTAGTCCTTCATCCCCGAGTTCTCAGTTACATCCTCCACATCTCATCCCAGTGGGGCCAGAGGGTTTAGACAAAGGACATATTACATTGTCCCACACAGTTTAAGATGAGAAGGGAATGATGATTTTTATTCATCATCACTATCATGTTTTCAGAATATTGTAAGAAGGTGTAATAAATATGAACGACTTTTTAAAAGTATCCTCATGTAACTATTGAAAATGAAAAAGGATACTCCCCCCTTCTTTATAGGTTTTTAAGTGCTTTTGAAGTTGAGAAAACACTGAATAAATTTGAAAGTAAGCTGAATGCTGTCAGATGGAAGATACTGTTGTCTCTTCAAATAGAGGTATTGCATTGCGATTTAAAGTAAATCTGTTAGAATCAGCTTTTTAAAAAAATTTAGTTTTACAATGAAGAATGCCTTTAGCTATGTTACCCAATTTAGGAGAATCTGCAGTTTCTTTTTAATTGATCAAATAAATTAGGCTAAATCAGCACACTGCATTTAGCCACTTACTAATCACAAGGTCGGTGAGTCAGAGCAGTCTCTCATGGTAAGCAGAGCTTCCAATTGCAATAATCAGTGTTCTCTACAAACATCTAATAAGTGAGGTTTCTGCAACAAGCATTCCTATTTAATGATTCTTGGAGCCATTAGAATAATATTTTTGATATTTTAGGAAAGCTCTTTGTTCTTTTTAATGAACATACAGAAGCAGAAAATTTTATTATCCATATAAGATACAAGAGTAGATTTAGCTTAAATTTTATAGTCACTGGCAGGTGACTATTCATTAATTGTTGCTCTTATCTACTTATAGGCAGGCAATAACTAGCATTAATTGAACACTGATTTGCCAGGCCCTGTCAACTCTGTGAGGTACCTATTATTTACGATTCTAATTTTTCAAAAAGACTGAAGTGTGGAGAAGTGGTGTAACTTGTTCAAGGTCACAGCTCTGGCATGAAGGCTCTAAATGCGAACAGTCTGTACCTGGAGCATGTGCTTTTTATCTCTGTCTTGTGCTATTAATTTGTTCCACTAAACAAAGGCTTATTGTCTACCCACTGTTTTTCAGTCTCAAAAGCCTTGGTGTCAATCACTTCCTAAAATCTCTGTCAAATTTCTTCTGAAAACAAAATAATGGCATTTAGTTTTAACTGGGCTTTTAATCAGGGTTAAACCGAGGTTATTTGGGGCTTATAAAAATTGCTTCCCAAAAAGAGCTTCTGGAAGAAAGTCTACATCTGTTCACTGAGCCATTATTTCAAAGCTTCAAGAAAACGTGCAGAATGGGTCTTTTCAACCTTTCACTGAGACATAACTCAATGTGATGAGATCAACAAACAACTTATATTTTTGTGGGCAACAATAGGAATAAAAAAAGACTCCATTTTTCCATTAAGTCATTCTGTACCTGTACCTGGTGATTGATGACCTCCTGTTGACATGATGGTCAATTCAACCAGAGAACTCACACAGCTGTGTGTGAACAATGCAAGGGTGGGGGTATCCAGTCTCTTTTGAAGTGATGCAGTTTTTGGGTTAGATTTATGATATTTTTTATTGCCCCAGTAGCTCCTATGAGGTTTCTAAGAAGGTGGAGAATGAACGTTTGTTAGACTTTGAAAGTCAATTGTTCAGAAATTCCAAAACATATGCTGGTCAATGGGTTTGCTGTCAAAACAGAAAAGATTGATGGAGACCAGGACAATTCTTGGGAGAGCAGCCTACAATCCTAGCTTCCAAGTGCCCTTAAGGGAGACCAATTTGCAAGGCTGGTATTTACTCTTTCATTTGACTTAGTTGTGGCATTTACATAGTAATGTTTTCAGTTTAGCTGGGGAATGTTATTTTAAATCCTATACATATTGCATATAAAAGTGTTCAAATGAATTATCTTATGTGTTTACTGTTCTCAGTGTTTGTTTATGTGTCTATTTTCCAATCACTGCCTTCACCCTAACATCCTGTCAGCAGGCTCTCTTAATGGGGATATGTCTTCCTCTGGTGCCTCTAGTAACAAATTCTCATTTTTCAGAGTTACAGCGAATTCCACACTAACCCAAGCTATTTTTTTTAATGAGCATCCAGGTCAGTGGTTTTCAGTTGTGGGGTTTGGTTTCCTGGTCTTAGAAACAGCCTGCACCCCTGAGGGGATGTAGTCCAGTGAAAGCCATTAGTCACTTTGCTGGGGCTATAAAGAGATTGAGCAGGACTGGTCTGCTGAACAGAGATGCAGGGAGCAAACACTTTGCAATTTACTCATATAGGCAAACCAGGACAGCTTTATTTTATACAATAATATAATTTCTAACTTTAGAAACCATTTTGCCTGGCATAGAAGATGAACAAGCAAATATAGGGTTTTCTCAGTTTAAATCATGAAGCTGGTTTTAAGCCGGTTCAGGATTTTTCCCAGCAGTTGCGGTTTCTCCCTCTCCCTCCTTAGATTGACATCTGAGTTCTAGAGGACTTAAAAGGTGTCCTGACCTAGTCAGGGGACACCTGGCCTGTGAAGGCACCTGATGGGGTGCCTTCTCTGGGTCTGGTCTACTTCTTTGTGTCTGTGTGTCTAGCCTCCTGTTGTTGATCTTGTTAGGGAATTTGGCCTGATCTGATTGAGGAAGAGCCAAGTGGGCCTTGAAAAACTTTATGGAAAAGGATTTTTATTTCACACCAGCGGGCTCAGAGGGCCTCTCTTCAAAGTCTAGGTCTGAACACAGGCAAAGTGAAGAAATTTCTATACCTTATCACTTCCTTATCTGTGACAAGTATGAGGGGGTTAATGTTGGGAAAGCCTTGAGTGAATGAACTGAGACATAGAAAGGGAGGAAGGGAGGGAGAAATGAACATGAGACAAAGAAAGGGAGGAAGGAAAAGAACAAGATGTCTGGGATCCTGCAGGCAGCAGGATGTTAGAGATTCTCTGAACAGCAGAATGTCTGGTTAGGAATTGTGGGGGAAGGTCCTGTATTTTAACAGTGGCCATTTTCATGCTTATCTTGCCACAACCTGTGTGTTCTCTGCCCTTTTAATTATGAAATTGAGACCTGCCCCCTCACTCCAGATTCACTAGGGCTCTTTCCATTAAGTTGTATGGTTTTCTGTGTGTGTACACTGTGTGTACATGTGGGGATTCATCTGCTCTAACATGAGCCTGGCAGAAGGGTCCTGACTTGAGTCATCTGGGCCCATTGGTACAAGTGTGGTGTTCTCTCTGCCCTGGCAAAAACTTCTAAGGATACTGTCATCCAGCCTTTTTTGTCAGTCATTAGTCTTCTGCTCTTAAATTCCTATTAACCTCTTTGTGTCTCCATTATCAACCTCTTTTACCGTGTTAGTGACTGTAGTTTGGAAACGGGGCATAAAGATTTCACTAATATTTTCTTGCTTTTGTGTCTACTGCTTTTGGAGTTCCCACAGACCAAGAAAAAATTGCTTTAAATTTAGGGTTGCAAAATTGGTCTTTATGTCACCCCATATTCTCAGAGATTATGTTTAGGCATTAATTATTCTTTTGAACTCTAACACCCAAACTCAAAATCATTTGCTTTCATTTTATTGTTTCCAGGGAATTTCCAAATTTTTCTGTGAAGTTTGAAAATAAATAATTTTTATTATTTGAATATATATAAGAATGTATTTATATTCCTTTTTTTTCTTTTGAGTTCATGATGTTTCTTGTAGTACATGAAGTCAGAACTCCCTGTATCATATGTAAAGGATTTCAGGGCAGAAGGGGATTATCAAAAATAAATTGTTGATATCAAAATGTTACTTTGTCACAAAAAAAATTAATACTGAGGATTAAGATAAGCAGGTTACGAAGATGCTTTTATAAAAGCAGAGGCAATATAAAAGGTTGCCTTCTGAGAAGCCATGTGGGTGCTCGTGAAGCACATGGGCTTTAGAATCAGATGGTTTGGACTAAGATCTTGGGAGTACATGGCCTGGGATCAAGTATTAAACTCCTTTGGCCCTAAAAACACACTAATAATTGAAATTGAGTTAATGAGTTAATATATGCAAGCTTTAGATCAGAGATTGTCAGGAGCAAGTCAATACTAATTATTATTCTAGGTGTTGCCTGCCCGTGTGTTGAAAGCCTTTTAATGTGATTGTCTCATATAACCATGTGTTCCAAATAAAATGTCATCAAAATGTAGACATTTCATTCTCTTCCCAGTTGTTCTGTCCTTGATATCATCTTATAACTTTTACCCACTTTTTTGGTAGTTATTTGTCTAGGCAGCACATTGATAAGACTTCCATATGGAATTACTCAACACAAAATGTAATTACTCAGACTTGGTCAAACTGGGAAGTGAAGGATCCAGTCCTCCAGACTGCCAAGTCTGCCCTTGATATATGACCCTCAACTGCAAGGAGTTACTGCAAAATTAGAGGGGAGAATATACAAGAAGATTTTTTTTTTACATTTTTTATTTTGTAATTATCATACAATATTGATCATGTTTGCAAGGTTGTATTGTACCCTTTATTCCTCACCCCACCCTCACTTTTCCTCTTGCACCCTCAGGTCACTCCAACTCCTCTTGTTGCAAGTCATTGGTCCATGTTAGGCCCACTGGTCTTTTCTTTTTTTCTGGAACTATGTCCTTTATTCCTTGGTGTGGACTTGTACTCCTGGACAGCAACAGATGAGGCTGCTCAGATCTCCAGGAGTAGCTGAGGCAGATAGTCAGGCTGAGCACATCAGGAACCTGTTGTAGAGCAGGTAAGTGGTGTGCTTCTCCAGGATCCTTTCTGGTGTCTGTCACATGTTGCTGGTTCTGTGCCATACAGTTGTGATATCTGGGTCTGGGAATCCAGCTCCCAGTTGCTGGTGGTGGAGGTGTTCCCTGCTGGGGTAGACTTGCCCAGGTGGTTGGTCCAGCCCCTCTCTCCTGTTAGCAGTTCTGCCATGGGGCCACAGTCACATCATTGTGGCTTTCTTTCCCCATTGATTGGTAAAAGAGGCTCCCTCTTTCATGTTGCACATTACTGTGGGCCCAAGGTTTGATTCCCCAGTGCCAGAGATGATGTGGGTAGAAATCTGCGACAGGTCATTTCAGCCATTGGTTTCACCTTCCTGTCTCAGTGGCTGACGACACAGTGCTTATCCCATCCAGGTGGTGAGTGTATCCAGGGCTGTTATAATTTCCTTTCCTCAGCATTATATCTGCAGCTGGAGAGACTGGATTCTTCATTCCTAGCACAGCTCTGATTGGGGTTGGAGTAAACCAGAGAAGAGACCCCCATGCTCCCGAGCCCGCATCCTAGCAGAGGTGTCCAGCCCCTATCCCTGCCCATGTGGGAGCAGAGATCAGCTTCCCCAGCCTGAGATCCTTGGACCTGGAGTCCCTGAGACCCTGAGATCCTGGTGTCATAGGTCTCATCCTTGCTCCCTTACCCCTGCCAGTGGCCTAGGCTGTGGTGGGGGTGTGCTGGAGCTCTTCTCCAAGGGTCTTTGCCATTAGAAAGGACCTCAACTTGCACCTCCAGCCCAACAAGGCTCACTGGGCCAGATTTGGAAGGTGGAGCCTACAAATCCCCTCTCCCAACTCAGGACCCTGGGCTTGTTCCCCCCCCCACCCCACATACCTGGGAGGGACACTGAAAAGGTGGAAGCCAGAGTCTCCAGCCCCGAAGCCCCTAGACCCTGAGATCCTGAGAGCCCAGTGGTGCAGGATTTACCTTATCCCCTACTGGGGGCTCCTCAGAGGGCCAGGCCTTTTGAAGGGGTCTTAGCTCCTACTTCCAGCCCAGCTTGGATTAGAGCCTGGCCTAGAAAGCAGGGCCTACAAATCCGTTCTCCCAGCTCTGGATCCTCCAGACGGACTGCTCAGCCTCCATCCTCAAGAAAACTTTTCTTATTCCTGATCACTTCAGGCTTAGGGATATCCTCAAACCTTCTTTAAATTCCATAATTCTCTAGAAGGACTCACAGAACTTCTCAAAATCTCTTGTCATCATGATTATGTTTATTTACAGGAAAGGAATACAGTAATACCAACCAAAGGAAAGGTTCCAAACTCAAAGCTTCCATTATTCTCAGGCTGGGTTATCCTCTAGCATTCATGTGTGACAGTAGAGTATTGACAACCCAGGAAGCTCATTTGAACAATGGTATCTGAGTTTTACTAGGGCTTCATTTTCTTTTCTTTTCTTATTTATTTATTTGTTTGTTTATTTGTTTATTTATTTATATTTCACATCACTGTAATCCCAGGGATTTACCACCACCCCCCCTCCCCTCTTGCTCAAAGTTGTGTGCATCAGTTTGGTGCTTAGCTTGTTTTGACTTTTTCTCAAGGCTTTTTTTTTTTTCACTATATCCCATATATTAGTGAAATCATTTGGTTTCTGTCTTTTTCTTTTTTGACTTGTTTCTGCTAATATGATTTCTTCTAAGTACATCCATGTTGTCATAAAATCGTCTTATTTGTCAATTTTAATTGATGAGTAATATTTCATCATGTATATATACCACATTTTTTTCATCCAGTCATATGTTTGGGGTCATTTAGGTTGCTTCCAGTGTCCTTGAAATTATAAATTGTGCTGCAGTAAACATCCAAGCACAGGTGTCCCTTTGTACCCACATTGAGGTGTCTTTTGGGTAGATCCCCAAGAAAGCAATTGCTGGGTCAAATGGTAGTTCCATTTTCATTAATTTCAGGGTCCTCCATGCAGCTTTCCATAGTAGTTGGACCAGTTTACATTCCCACCAGCAGTGTAGTGTTCCTTTCTCTCCACATCCTTGCCAGTACTTGCTGTTGCCAGTTCTTTGGATGTGGGCCATTCTTACTGATGTAAGGTGGTATGTCATTGTGGTTTTGATTTGCATTTCCCTTATTACTAGTGATGTTGAGCAATTTTCCATGTGCCTGATGGCCATTTGTATTTCCTCTTTGGAGAAGTGTCTTTTTAGTTCTTCTCCCCATTTTTGATTGGGCTTTTTGTTTTGCTTTTGTTTAGTTGTGTGAGTTCCTTGTGGATCTTCGTTATTAAACCCTTGCCATTCTTGTGGAGTGCAAAATTTTTTCCCATCCAGTTGGACTTTTTGTTTTTTCTGTTGTCTCTTTTGCTGTATAGAAGCTTTTTAGTTTGATGTAGTCCTATCTGTTTATGTTTTCCTTTATTTTTTTGGCATCTGTAGATGTTTCCAGAAAGGGACTTATGAATTATAATTCATGGAAGGTTTTACCCAAGTTTTCCTCTATGTATGTTATGGTTTCAGGTCTGTCATCTAAGTCTTTTATCCATTTTGAGTTGATTTTTGTACATGGAGTAAAGGAGTTGTCTTGGTCCATTTTTTTTTGCACGTCTTAGTCCAATTTTCCCAACACCATTTATTGAAGAGGTTATCTTTCCAAGGTAAGTTTTTCACTCCTTTGTCAAAGATTAGTTGACTATATATGTGTGGTTTTATTTCAGGGCACTCAATTCTGTTCCATTGGTCTGTCTGTTTTTGTAGCAATACCATGCTGTTTTAATTATTATGGCTTTGTAGTATAGTTTGAAGCTTGAAATTGTAATACCTCCATTCTCTTTTTTTTTGGTCAGGAGGCTTTTTTGATATTCAAGATCTTTTGATATTCCATATGATTTCCAGTAATTTTTGTTCTATCTCTTTAAAAAATGTCACTGGGATTTTTATTGGGATTGCATTGAATCTGTAGATTGCCTTTGTTAAGATGGCCATTTTATAATATTAATTCTTCTAATCCATGAACAGGGAATATCTTTCCATTTCCTTATGTCTTCTTCTATCTCTTAGCAGTGTTCTAAAATTTTCTTTGCATAATTCTTTCATGTTTTTTGTTAGATTTATTCCCAAGTATTTAATTTTTTTGGTGTGATGGTAAATGGGATGGTTTTTCTGATTTCTTCTTCCTCTATTTGACTTTTTGCATATAGGAAAGTCACTGACGTTTGTGTGTTGATTTTGTATCCAGCTACCTTACTGAACTGGTTTATTATTTCAAGCAATCTTTCTGTGGATTTTTTTGGGTTTTCTATATAGAAAATCATGTCATCAGCATATAATGATAGCTTCAGTTCCTCTTTACCTATTTGTATCCCCTTTATGTCTTTCTCCTGCCTTATTGCCCTAGCTAGAATTTCTAGTACAATGTTAAAGAGTAGTGGGGAGATTGAGCATCCTTGCTTGATTCTAGATCTCAACTGGACCGATTTTTGTTTTTCCCCATTTAGGATGATATTTGCCATAGGTTTGTCATAGATGGCTTTTATTATGTTATGTTGAGGTAAGTTCCTTTAACCCCTTATTTTTCAAGGGCTTTTTTCATGAATGGATGCTGGACTTTGTTGAATGCTTTCTCTGCATCTATTGATATAATCATGTAGTTTTTGTTTTTCTCTTTGTTGATGTGGTGTATTATGTTAATTGATTTCCGGATGTTGAAGCATCCTTGTGCCCCTGGGATAAATCTCACTTGGTCATGATGAATGATGCTTTTTACGTATTGTTGGATTTGGTTTGCCAGGACTTTGTTTAAGATTTTTGCATCCGTGTTCATTAGGACTTCATTTTCTGTGTGCTTGAGCTCAGTCTCAGAGTCAGTTGCTATCATGTGAGTGACTCTAAAACTCCTAACAGAAACGATAAGGTTGATTTTTCTGGAATGGTCATCTCCCTACCCTAAGACTGTTGGATATGTCCAGCTCTATGCTGAATCATCGGGTTGCCAGTAATTTCAGCTATGATCCAAGGAACAGTCATGTGCTCTTCATTAGCCTACGTTTCCAAAGAGAATTCAAGCTTTCAGGCATAATTCTATAACAATGACATTTTTATGATTCTGGAAAGCCCAGGGGTTGGAGGTTACCTTCTAGCAACTAAGACAAAGGCCAGCCTATTTTGGAGTGAGGCTGAATTCCTTTCTAGAATTAGCAGAAGAGCTATAAAATCTTGCCATCAGTTATCTGAATTGCCCTATTGCCTCTCAGGACTTGGCTCACTATGATATCTTTTTCTCAATGCATTTCAGGTTTGGAAATGACTAGTCTAATGACAATTTAGTGTACAACTGGCATATAAACACACTCACTGAGATTTTCCATCTTGACACTTTTCTATAAATTCTCTTGAAAGTCCTTATTTTTTGTCACCACTCATATTGACTGATAGTTTTGTTTCCAGAAGCACTGCCTCACGTGTTTCTCATCTGACCATCTTTGGATGGTGTTGAATCATTGTGTCCAGCCTACTCCAACACGGAGTAGGACAGATGCCTGATGCCTCTTATTCATGCATTTATCAACCATGTATCATGCTTCTTTGTGCTAGATACTGTCTGAACAGAGGTCACCAGTAGAGTGGGAAGGCAGATGTTATACTGATAATCACCAAAAATACATAAAAATTGTAAATTAGGCTTACAAAGCAAAATCTATTTTACCGTTTCAAAGAAATTGCATTAGTCATCAGTTAAAAATGACAAATTTGATGATTTTATAACATGGATGTACTTAGACGAAATCATATTAGCAGAAACAAGTAAAGAAAAAGAAAAAAACCATATGGTTTCACTAATATTTGGGATATAGGGAAAAATAAACAAAAGCCATGAGGAAAAGTCAAACAAGCTAAGCACCAAACTGAAGCACACAACTATGGGTCGGAGGAGGGGGGAGGGAGAGAATAGTGGGGAGGGTGGGGGAGGTAAATCCCTGGGATTACAATAATGTGAAATTTATATATAAATAAATTAAAAATATTGCAAGGCTTCTTTGAAACAATAAAGTAGGAGGAGGTGAATTTAGATTAGGGGGTAGGTAAGTGGTCATTAAGGAAGTGATATGTAAGATTTTTAAAATGGGTAGGAATTAGTTAAGCAACTAGAACTGACCTGATTGGAGCTAGAACAATGGAAAGATGTAACCTCTAGATTTAGTTCTTAGATTGCTTCCCACTCTCATCAAGTGAGGAAAATATTACTTAGCTAACCTGAAATGCAAAGACCCTTTTGTATTAAAGGTCCTTACTGGCTCTGGAGATCCTGGAGAAAATGAGTTAAGATATTTAGTGAAATTGTGAAGAACACTGCTGAAGGAGGAGATTTTGGAAAGTTTTCAGTTTGTCTTATTTTCATGTCTATAGCAAAACCTTCTTTCAAAAGGTTGGCTGGTGCCTGTGGTACTTGGTTGATGGGCTCCACTGTGCTTTCTTCCATGATAGGGCTCAGATGTGTCATCAAAACCTATTTGTTCTTTTGCAGAGTCAGTTTTGCCAGACAGAGGAACCAGGAGTCACTGTAAAATAGTACAAACTATTCCTTGTTAGGATGAGTCAAATGCATTGCAATGAGAAGGTTAAGTAACTCTCATCACCAGCTTAAAGCATAAAAGAATGAAAGTCATAGTGTGCCTCAGACTATGCACTGTGTGAAGCTGTGTGATAAATATAAGAAAGAATAATCGACTTTATCTAGTCTAAATGATACTGGGCTCTATTGAGGCACTAAATCTTGTCCCAGGAGAGTGCCCAGTAGTTTGCCTGTCATGATCTGAGTTATTCACCTGCATGCACAATTGCAAGACCATTCAAGTTTAAGTGACAGCAATAATGGGTTTTATTTAACAGACAAGAAAAAGCAGGGAGTCACCAAGGCCACAAGTGGCCAGTTATCTTACTCCAGTTATTGTCCAGTGTTTCAAACTCCCAAATAAAAGGCATCCAAGATGACATCTTTACACCACTCCAGATCTGGAACAAGCATCCTTGAACAAAAGGCTACACTTCCAAATGGTCTCTTCTCAGCACTAAATACCTGGAACAAGCATTCTGAACAAAAGGCCCCAAATGGTGTCTTCCTACCCCTGAATACCTGGAACACATATCCTGAACAAAAAGACCAAGATGACTCTTCAACAACTTTTATCTCTTCCAGTCTCTGGGAGACCCACCACTTCCTTTGTTTAAAAGATTGGAGTGGTGGGGGCTGGATTCCCTGACTCTTCTCTTTTCCTGAAATATACTGCTTTGTGAGGCCAAACCCTGGGGTGGTTGGCTTCTGGGAGGGCTGATGACGTCAAGGATAGCTTCTGTAGCCCCTTACATTTCTATTTGATTCTTGCCTTCAGGGCAAGATTCCACTGATTCTTGCCTTCAGGGTGCTGCTTCTCCTCTCATGTGGCACCCCCTTTCTCCCACCAGGGGGCGCCTCCTGTAATAACCTGTGGTTACAGTCTTGCCCTACAGCCCTGGTTACATAATCATGTAAGAATTTGAGGAACCAGTAAGTGATTCACACAATCACTAGCAGACTGGAGAAATGGATTCTGGGCCTGACTTTTAAGAGAAATGAAGAGCCATCCATTCATCTGTATCTGTACCAGTCTTGGGACCACTTGACTGTGCTGCTGAATGTCCTGCATAGCACATGCCGCAGTGCCATCAACCACAGATTATGCGGCCAAACAGGCCCAGCTGGGAAGTCACTGCTCCTAGTTGAGTGCAGAAACTGTTGTTGCTGCCAACCCCAGAGCCTATGCAGACTCAGCTGTCCCCTTTCACCACCACCCCCGCACCCCAACCTAAAAGATTGTCTCTACATAGGCTACTCTTCATGTGACCCAATCTCAATTAAAGGCTCAGGTCTGCACTGCTGCTACAGGGAGCTGGGAAACAGTTGTTAAAAGAATTTATCCCTGGACAACAGGACTCATAGTTTGTAGAACTGTCAGTGTGGAGATGGTATTTGAGTCCTTTCTGGAACCTGTGCATGATAGTTGCTTATTAAAGTAAAACAGAAAGTCAGTGATAAGAACAAATGTGATTATGAAGATAATTGAAAAAGTCCGAAGAATTGGAAATCCTCAGTCTGAAGAAGAGTAAGAATAACACAGAAGACATAAAAGAGAAGGAAAGAGAGAGGAAGAGTCATTGTGTTGTGGTGGTAGATGATAATAGACCCTTGACGGATTCCTCCTGGCTACCACCAATGCTCTCACACCTACTGGGATCCAAGTTTGGAATGTCATCTGCTTATTCAGAGGATTTTCCTCTGTATCTATTTCCCAGCTGAAATCTCTGGAGCATGCTTTCAGGGTCAGAATTGTGCCTGAACTCTAAAATTTCCTCTTCAGCAGAAATTCATATAAAATAACAAGACTTCACTGAAGAGATTTAAACATTTTATTGATAGTTGAAATTGCAGAAGATTTAAACAAATGAAATGAAATGTATCTGCTAAGAGATTAAGATGGTTCACGGGTGATAAGGTGATGGGAAAACCTTGGGGTAGACAATGATGTCATATCTATCTCTCTATCTCTTTATCTATTGATGTGCAATCAAAAAATTAATTAAAAAAAGAAAATGTATCTGCTGAATGACTGATGAATGCCCTTGACATTGGGAGTGGGGTTTAGAAGATGAGTCCTTCATCTCTTTGACTGAAGAAGAGGGCAGTGTTTCAGATTCAAGAAGACTTGGCAAGTTTGAAAGGGACTGGAAAGTAAATGCACCAGGGCAGAATAACATTAATGCTGAACAGTTCTTAGAAATGAGAAAATAATGGCCTCTAGAAACCAGGGGCCTTGGTAAGTAGTCTGTGAGGTTGGTGAGAGCTTAGCAATTACCTTCATCCAGGTACTGACTTGTACTTGTGAAAGGAATTGAGCAGTAGTCAACCTTTAGACTCTGTTCTTCCAGCTTCTAATCCCTTGTGATATGAAGACTTTTTGCTGTTATGATTGAGTGCAGAGCAACCAGAGACAACTGCTGTCATACTGTTCTCAGTCCTGCTGGAGGGGAGGGTCTTCCAGTAGTTTCTTCCCATATTGACTGACTATGCTTTTTCTCTCTTACTGCTCCATGTATTCTCCCTGGAATAAATCAGTTTGTTAATAAGTTCTTCATAAGGAAAAGAGGGTCATCTAACTTCTAAAAATATATATGTATATTTTCTTCTATATATATTCTTTTATATATATTCTTCTCTAAAAGCAAATAGTATCTGTGATCTAATAATGTCTGTGATCTCCAAGGTTCTGGTGTGAAGTACTTTCCTGTGAAGATTTTTTTTTCAGTATTCTATGACCTTAAACCTCTTTGGAAGATACTTTCATTTACTGCTTGACAGGACTCATTTATCTGAAGGATAGTCCAAACAAATGGATTTCAACATGTATTCATTGTTATTTCTTGTTGTAACTTTCACTCTTGAGCAAATAATTTTTTTAAAGGAACCATGCTGACTACATGCAATGCAGGGGCTATGTCAGGCTGGGAGTACATTTTAGGAATCATCTAGAATTTTCCTCCATGTCACAAACTGCTAGTGAATGTGACATATATGAAGTCTCTTTAACATATGATTCACAGATCAGCATGAGATTCATGCCATCCATTCTGTTCTTTCTGTAAATTTAAAGAAGAAATGTTCCTAAACTTTATAACAGTAAGACAATCATATAAGCGAATTTTTATATCCTGATCTTTCTGTAGAAGAATAGATTATGACTTTTATTCTAGAAAATAAAGACACTTGGTTCATAAAAGGGAATAGTCTCTGGTCAGAATATTTCTTTTTATCGGAATAGAGTGGAGTTTGGCTGTCATGAAATATTATTGCCTCTCACATACACACTCAAATGAATTTCAAATTATCAAAAAAGCATGTTTTGAAAGGATATATATTTTTTCAAAGTAAGCATCTGATTTAGCAATAATGAATCCAAACCTGGGCATGAGTTAATGAGAAGGAAAAACACAAGCTGAAACTGGTGAGTACACACCAAATGGTGGGGAATTTAAAGGTCTTGGGGCCAGTGGGTTACACTTTAGGGTAAACAGTATCTGGCTGACTCAGACTTTGTACTGCAAAATTCTCAAGTGTGCCTCACACAGAATATAATATGAAAGGTGCCCTCCATCGTACAATGGTGAGGGACTGTTGGTTGTGTCTTGGGATTCCAGGATTCTCATCTCCCCTGCATGACAGACAGTAGGCTAGCTGGCTTCTCAGTTCATGATATTTTTTTACAGATCTTTCCTCCCAACTGCAGTGATTTTAAACAGGGTAAATGTAATTCTGAAGTGCTACTTGAATGTATTTAGAAAGAGAGGACTGTCATGAGATTTATTGGAAAATGATTGAAAATGTCTTTTTTGCCCTCAGCGCTTCACTTTGGTTGACACAGTATTAGTCTTTCCACTCTCATCATTTAGTTTTTCATATATTTGTTACCTTAAAAGAGAAAGTTAGGTATCGCCTTAATAAGGAATGTAACCAGGACATATGATAATTCAACTAAAAAAATTTAAGCGGGAGTTACTCAAACCTCAGGGCCAATGCAGAAAAATTCATTTCAATTTTAAGTGAGAATTTAGGCAATGCCCTGGAGATTACTTTCTTTTTTTGCAAGTGAATCATTTGCATTATTTAGTTATTTAATCCTGAAAATCTGTAGCTTTATATATTAGATGTGAGTTAGTATCAATAGTAACGACATAGCAGACCATTAAAATAGCTCTCTTGTCTGAGAACATACTCTTATTTATGTTTAAAAGACAAATCAACCGACAGAAGAGCACATTGCTCCCTCACTGCTGCTTGTTTCTTAGCTCTTATCTCATTTCTCTGTTCCTTCCCCCCCCCCCAAATATCTCAAATGAACTTTTTTTGGGTATTTATTTCTTTTCTCCTCTTAGCTCTTCAAAAATTTCAATTCATCTTTATTTCCCCCACCCCCTGAAACTGCTCTTCTCAAATGCACTAGAACCTCCTTGCTACCAATCCAAAGGTCACCTTTCTGGTATTATCTTAACTCAGACTCTCAGCAGGCCAGTAACTTGTCTTGGCTACACATTCCCCTCTCTTGGTTCTTTTTGTCTTCTCCTGCCTCATGGTCATTCCTCAGTCTTTTGTGTCCCCTTCTGTAATTTTTCTGCTTGGTTTCTTCATGTTGAAATGGCAGAATCTGGTGCAAGCTCTCATCTCTTACTAACTCTGTTTTCTCTTAAGGAAATCTATTTCACCATACTCCTTAGCCTTAAATGTTACCTGCATGTTAACAACACCTGAAGTTTTATATCTATCCCTCTCTCTTAAGTCCCAAATCCATTTCTATCCAAGTCCCAAATCCATTTTATATCTATCCCTCTCTCTTATGACCTCTCTCTTAAGTCCCAAATCCATTTCCCTCTAGGACATCTTTACTTGGGTTTCTAGCAGATATCAGAAACCCAGCATGACAAAAAACCAAATCTTGATTTCTCTTCTAACCTGTTCCTACTCCAGTCTTGGCTGTGCCAGGAACTCACACCAAGATGTCCTCAGTTACTCAAGGAGTTGCTCTTTATTTTGCTCCTCTTCCTCTGCTCCTCCTCTAATCTGTGAGCGAGCAAATCTTGCTAATTTCATTGCCAAATACATCTCATATTTGAATATTCCTCTTACTTCACAGTATTTTCATTGTAGTCCAAACCCATAATGGATTATTTCAAGAGTTGATGTTTTGTTTTTTGCTTATTTCCCTTTTGCCTCCCCTCTTCTTTCTTTATCCACCTTTTACACTGGAATCAAGTAATATTATAGAATATCAGGAAAAAGACAGATTTTTTAAACAAACAAACAAACAAACAAACAAACAAACCAACCACTGCCATTCATTAGCTGTGCCTCCACTTTCTCCCACTTTGCACACTTATCCCTTTTGATAACCTCCACCTTGTTGTCATTTAAAATTTTTATCCCTCCATCTGATTTGTTCCCTTACACTGTGAAATTATTCAGTATTTTTCTTTTTCCTGATTTATTTTGCTTCATATAACCCTCTTGAGTTCCTTCCATTTTGTTGCATATAGCAGCATTTCCCTCCCTCCTTGTCTCCCTCCCTGTTTCCTTCCCCTTTTCCCTGCCATCTCTTTACCTCCTTCCACTCCTTTTTCTTTCTTCTTTTATTTTTGATGTGGGCCATTCTCATGAGAGTGAGGTGTTATTTCAGTGTGGTTTTGGTTTGCAGTCCCCTGATGATAAGTGATGTTCATTATTTTTTTATATGCCCTTTGGCAATCTGTATATCTTCTTTGGAGAAGTGTCTATTTAGCTCCTTTGACCATATTTTAAATTTGATTGTTTACTTTCTTACCCTGTTCAGCAAAAATAAAAAGGTCACTAAAGAGAATGATTCAGAATATCATACTTCTTAATAGCAACCCTGGACATTAGGAAATAGTGGAATAATATCTTCAAAATTCTTTTTATAAAATTTATTTATATATAAATTTCACATCATTGCAATCCCAGGGATTCACCCCCCACCCACCCCACCATTCCCCTTCTTTTCCCCCTGCCAGAAGTTGTGTGCTTCAGTTTGGTGCTTAGCTTGTTTTGACTTTTCCTCATGGCTTTTGTTTATTTTTTCCCTCTATCCCATATATTAGTGAAACCATTTGGTGTCTGTCTTATTCTTTTTGACTTGTTTTGGCTAATATGATTTCTTCTAAGTACATCCATATTATCATAAAATCATCAAAATTGTCATTTTTTCCTCTTCTTTTTAAATTTTATTTTAAAAATTTATTGCACCTGTATATGTGTGTGTGTATATATATGTGTATATATATTTAAAAATTTAGTTATATATAAATTTCACATCATTTTAATCCCAGGGATTTGAACCCCTCCACCCCATTCCGCCCCTTCCCTCCTGCCCAGAGTTGTATGCTTCAGTTTGGTGCTTAGCTTGTTTTGACTTTTCCTCAAGGCTTTTGTTTATTTTTTCACTATATCTCATATATTAGTGAAATCATTTGGTTTCTGTCTTTTTCTTTTTTGACATGTTTCTGCTAATATGATTTTTTTCTAAGTACCTCCATGTTGTCATAAGATCATCAAATTTGTCATTTTTAATTGATCTGTAGTATTCCATTGTGTATACATACCATAATTTTTCATCCAGTCATCTGTTTTGGGGCATTAGGTTGCTTCCAAGTCCTTGAAATTGTAAACAGTGCTGCAGTAAACATCCAAGCACAGGTGTCCCTTTGTACCCACATTGAGGTGTCTTTTGGGAAGATTCCCAAGAGAGCAACTGCTAGATCAATGGTAGTTCCATTTTCATTAATTTGAGGGTCCCCCACACAGCTTTCCATAGTGGTTGAACCAGTTTACCTTCCCACCATCTGTGTAAGAGTGTTCCTTTCTCTCCACATCCTCGCCAGCACTTGTTGTTGCCTGTTCTTTGGATGTGGGCCATTCTTAGTCATGTAAGGTGGTATCTCATTGTGGTTTTGATTTGCATTTCCCTTATTGCTGGTGATGTTGAGCAATTTTCCATGTGCCTGTTGGCCATTTGTATTTCCTCTTTGGAGAAGTGTCTTTTTAGTTCTTCTCCCCATTTTTTGATTGGGCTTTTTGTTTTGCTTTTGTTTAGTTGTGTGAGTTCCTTGTAGATCTTCATTATTAACTCCTTATCACTCTTGTGGAGTGCAAAATTTTTTCCCATCCAGTTGGACTTTTTGTTTTTTCTGTTGTTTCTTTTGCTGTATAGAAGCTTTTTAGTTTGATGTAGTCCTATCTGTTTATGTTTTCCTTCATTTTTTTGCCATCTGTAGATGTTTCCAGAAAGGAATATCTTAATTGTAATTCATGGGGGGGTTTTACCCAAGTATTCCTCTATGTATGTTATGGTCTGTCATCTAAGTCTTTTATCCATTTTGAGTTGATTTTTGTACATGGTGTGAGGGAGTTGCCTTGGTCCATTTTTTGCATGTCTTAGTCCAATTTTTCCAGCACCATTTATTGACGAGGTTAGCTTTTTCCAATTTCCAATGTAAGTTTTTTACTCCTTTGTCAAAGATCAGTTTATTCTCAGGTATTTAATTTTTTTTTTTATCACAATGGTAAATGGGATGGTTTTTCTGATTTCTTCTTCTATTTGACTTTTTGCATATAGGAAAGCTACCAACTTCTGTGTGTTGATTTTGTATCCAGCTACCTTACTAAACTGGTTTATTATTTCAAGCAATCTTTCTGTGGATTTTTTTGGAGTTATCTATATAGAGAATCATGTCATCAGCATATAATGATACCTTCAGTTCCTCTTTACATATTTGTATCCCTTTTATATCTTTCTCTTGCCTTGTTACCCTAGCAGGAACTTCCAGTACAATGTTAAAGAGTAGTGGGGAGAGTGGGCATCCTTGCCTAGTTCCAGATCTTAACTGGAATGATTTTAGTTTTTCCCCATTTAAGATGATGTTTGCCGTAGGTTTGTCATAGATGGCTTTTATTATGTTGAGGTAAGTTCCTTTAATCCCTAATTTTTCAAGGGTTTTTATCATGAATGGATGCTGGACTTTGTTGAATGCTTTCTCTGCATCTATTGATATGATCATGTAGTTTTTTGTTTTTCTCTTTGTTATGTTAATTGATTTCTGGATGTTGAACCATCATTGTGCCTCTGGGATAAATCCCACTTGATCATGGTGAATAATGCTTTTTATGCAACATTGGATTCCGTTTTCCAGGATTTTGTTTAAAATTTTTGCATCTGTATTCATTAAGGAAATTGGTCTATAGTTTTCTTTCTTGGAGATGTCCTTATTTTGGTTTTGGTATGAGTGTAATGTTTGCTTCATAGAATGTGTTTGACAGTTTTCCTTTTTTTCTCAGTTTTTTGGAAAAGCTTTAGAGGTGCAGGCATTATTTCATCTTTGAATGCCTAGTAGAATTCATTACTAAAGCCATCAGGCTCTGGGCTCATGTTTTTAGGTAGAGTTTTGATGACTGCTTCAACTTCACTGCTTGTGATTGGTTTATTTAAGTTCTCTATATCTTCCTTTAATTTGGGGGAGTTGTATCTTTCTAAGAATCTGCCCATCTCATCCAGGTTGCTGTATTATTTTCCATATAGTTGTTCATAATAATCTTATTATCCTTTGTATTTCTTTTGTGTCTGCTGTAATTTCTCCTTTTTCATTTGTGATTCTATTTATTTGAATTTTTTTCTTCTTTCCTTTGTGAGCTTTGCAAGGGGCTTATCAATTTTTTCAAAGAACCAGCTTTTGGTTTTGTTGATCTTCTGGATAGTCTTTTGGCTTATAGGTTATTTATTTCTTCTTTTATTTTTTGTCATTTCTTGTCTTCTGTTGGGCCTTGGGTTTTTTGTTGCTGCTTTTCTAATTTTTGGAGTTGATAGATTATATTGTTTTTTTGGTTAGTTTCTTGGTTTTTGATATAGGCCTGTATAGCTATGAACCTTCCTCTTAGATATGCTTTTGCTGCATCCCAGACATTTTTGAATGTTGTGTCTTTTTTGTCATTTGTTTTGAAGTAAGTTTTAATTTCTTCTTTAATTTCTTTAATTACCCATTCTTCATTTAGTAGCATGTTTTTCAGTCTAAGTGTTGGATGTTATTTTGGTTTCTTTTTATTGTTGATTTCTAGTTTGATACCCTTATGGTCTGAGAAAGAAGTTGGTATTATTTTAATCTTTGTGTATTTATTCATGTTTGCCTCATGGCCTAGTATGTGATCAATTTTAGAGAATGATCCATGTGCATTTGAGAAGAAGGTGTATTCTTTTCCTTGTGGGTGTAGCATCCTGTAGATATCTATTAGGTCTATTTTGTCTAGGTCTTCTTTAAAGGCTTTTATGTCCTTGTGCAGCTTTTGTTTTTTTGATCTGTCCTTTGTTGAGAGTGGGGATTGAAGTCTCCTACTGCGTATGTGTTTTCATCTATATTTGTTTTCAGTTCTCTTAGTAGCTGTCTTATGAATCGTGGTGCAGCCTCATTTGGTGAGTATATGTTAATAATTGTTATGTCTTTTTGGTTGGTTGACACTTTAACCATTAGGTAGTGACCTTCTTTACCCTTTGTTACTTTTTTATTTTGAGATCTGCTTTGTCTACTATAAGAATGGCTATCCCTACCTTTTTTGGAGGGTCATTTGCTTGTAGAATTATTTTCCATCATTTTACCTTCAATCTATGCTTGTCTTTTGGGATCAGATGTGTTTCTTGAGAAGGCAGAGGAGACAAAGGGCACAAAAGGTCAGGATGGTTAACAGGTGTTAACAAAATGGGAAGACCCTGAGGTACACAATGATGCATTAATGTAATATAAATGTAAATACATGTATATATGCAAATAAAAAAAATTTAGATTAAATAAGAAAAAACATCACAGAAATCATTGACATTCTCTGTAGATTATCTCTTTTATCCTATTCCCCATTATACATTCCCAGAAATAGTAATCAGTACACTGGATTTGATGTTTGCCATTTCAGTGGTATTTGAAACTTTTAAATCACACATCAGTAAATAATATATTATTTTGCATGGTTAAAATTTCATAATTATGGTATTGTAATATTTATATCTATCTATGTAACTTGCTTTCTTCCCACAAAAAAATTGAAGATTATTAAAAAAAATCTCCTAGCTAGGATATTGGAGAACATCCCCATTTGCTACTTCTATTATTGTACCCAAATTTCAAGTTGTTTTGAAGTTTTAAAACTTGTAATATTTATCATATTGATATCTTGTTGTATCCTAATTTGCATACTGATATCTTGTTGTATCCTAATTTTCTTTTATATATACATTTTAAGACTGAAATAAAAAAGAAGGAAATAAAAAAATAAAGAAAAAAAAAGGAAAAAAGGATGTGTTTCTCGGGTTCTGTCTTTTAATCCAGTCTGCAACTTGTGTCTTTTGATTGATGAGTTTGACATTTAGAGTAATTACTGATGTTTGAGGTTCTAACAATGGGTTCCAGGTGGTCATTTGGGGTTCTGTTTTAGTTTCTACTTTCTTTTTTTTTATTATTCATTCTTTTTATTCTCCTGCAGGTTTCAATCTTAGGGCTTCTTGCAGGAGTTCTTGGAGTGGGGGTTTGGTGGTAGCAAATTTCTGGAGGCTTTGTTTGTCTGAGACGGTTCTAATTTTTCCTTCATAAAGGAAGGACAATTTTGCTGGGTAGAGTATTCTTGGTTGGCACTTTTTGTCTTGGAGTGTTTTGAAGATGTGGACCCATTCATATCTACCGAGTTGGATTACCCTGGGCCAGTAAAACTCAGTCTGTGCCTCAGCCTGAGCCCCACTGGGCTTTGGGGTGTGAGCTGGTCACCTTCAAGTTGACTTTCCCTGGGCCTATAAAACTCAGTTAGCACCTAGCCTGAACAGCTGAGGCCCATTCAGTTGCAAAGTTGCAGCCCTACCCTATCTCCCGGGAGCGGGAGCGCTATCTTGGCAACTGGGAGTAATCAGGTGCTGCTAGAACCCTCACCTGAGCATCCCCCCTCCCTCCAGTTGCTGGGGTGGGAGCTCGTCTCTTTCCTTGGGTCAGTAAAACTCAGTCCGTGCCTCAACTTGAGCCCCTCTGCCCACTGGGCTTTGGGGTGCGAGCTGGTCACCTTCAAGTTGACTTTCCCTGGGCCCATAAAACTCAGTCCGTGCTTAGCCTGAACAGCTGAAGCCCATTATTTTCAAAATTCTAACAAGACATTAGGAGATGCAATGAGTGCTTCTTGCCTTCTTTAAAAAAAAAAATCAATGGGAACAGTTTTTATTCCTTAATACTGGAACTACTGAGAGAATTTCAACTTATAATTTATATTCAGTTAAAATATTGATCTAGTGTAAGGGTAGAATACAGATATTTTAAAATATGACTGACTAAAATAAAATCCCATACATGCTTTATTATGGAAAATTTAGGAAATGGGTCTTAGTAAAAAGAAAGAATAAGCCAAGAAATAAAAATACATGAGCTCCAAGATGTAAGATAGCCAACACAGTGTGCAATGGCAAAAATTCTAGAATACCTTTTGTGTACCAGGCCCCAAATTCACACACAGCAAAGGGTAGAGAGGACAGGGACTCTCTAAGAGAAAAAGAAAAAAGCTGATAATCTACTTGATGTGCTTAGAGCACTTGAGAGAAATGATTTGCAAATATTTAAAAAACTGCTGAAGAACTCAGGAAAAAAAGCTAATTTATGTAGAATAAACGAAAAAATGAGGTAATTATTAAGTAAAAAAAATCTTACCAGAAAGAAATAGTACTCATTTTCTATGGATCATAATAATATTTACATAGTGTATATATATGCATGTATATATATATGCATATATGTATATACACATATATACACATATTGTCAATGTTAGCTCATGTTGTGATCTAATTAAATTAGGAAGCAAAGAGAAGTGTTGTGTTAACACAGAAGAAAGTAAATAGATAATGCCTAATATGGACAAGGGTATAAGCATAATACCAAGAAATTGCTAAAATTAAGTTTAACTGGAAAGTGGGCCATTGAGTGTGGTATTTCTGTTCTTTTAAGGAGGCTGGTGGAACAGCCCTTTGGAACCCTATTGACTTTTAAAATATGCACAGGTAGTACTTTGATTAAAAAAAAAACCTTTATTTGAAAAGACCTTAGAAGTTATATGTGCAATTAATTTTGCTTAGTAGTAATGATAATAATATTTATGTTTCAAGACAAGAATTTTAGTGATGTAGAGAATAATAGTGTAAGGAAACTTTTATGATACAAAGGTAGAGAACCAGTGATTTAGACTTGGTTTGATATTTTCTTTCATGAATTTTCATAAATGCAAGATTCTATTAGGGATACCATGTGCAAAACTTAGAGTCTGTTCTTTATTTCCCCACAGAAGTCACTAAGCTCTTTGAGGATCCTTCTTACCAACTTCCATCCCCACACAAACCAAACCACAGGTCATCCATCTATCAGGTTTTCTAAAGTCGTTTTATACTTTTTTTCTAGTATAGCTTAGAGTAAGCAATGACTATAGACATCACCACGGAAGACTTTGGAAACAAATTATTATGAAATGATTCTTTTATTCCATTTTCTTCACTTTTTGAAGGCTAGCACATCAGTGAGTGCAAATTTATGGTATATCTCAGCCTAATGTTAACAATGGCTACCATTGATATAACCTCTGTGTGTGTGTGTGTGTGTGTGTGTGTGTGTGTAGGGGGTGCTGCTTTAAGTACATGTATTACTTCATATAATCCCCACAAAGAAGAGTTGTATACCATGATTAACACTGTTTTCTTTTTTTATAGTTGAGAGAAAACTAAGGTACAGAGAAATTAAGTAACTTGACCAAGACTATTCAAGTAGTAAGTGACAGCAGCAATATTTTTATACCCTGGTAGCTTATTTCCAGAGTCTATATATTCTATCACCAATATAATAACTTATGTCTTATTTCAGTTAATGTACTTGGTGATGATACTTTTGACCTAGATGAGAGGAATTATAAAGGAGAAAAATCTCACACTGTAAACACTTTGAAAATTTACATCAAGGTGAGGCCCTGGTGCAACTGAAAGAGAAGAAGGAAATATGCCCCAGCTGCAGAGTTTGGGTACGGACTTTGGGTGCCAGGGAAACACTGTGTCTCCATCACACAAAGCAGGTGGCAGAGTCTCTGGGCTGAGAATCTATGATGTGCAGGGAGCTGTGTCTTTCCTCTGTATTTATTTTGACTCTCATTCTTCCTTCCTCATCTCTAAGCTCAATGTAAACACGGAGACAACACTTCCTCTGGGATTCTGCCCCAGCCATTGTAAGGTAGTCATTCTGACAGAGAAACTGCAATTGATTGTGACAAATTCTCCCTGCCGGGCTCTCAGGAACTGGGGATTCTGCTCCACTGCATTTTTGCCACTTACCCCTGTTCTCAAAGACATTGTTGAATACAGAATAGAATTGTTAGTGCAATGTTTTGTAGAAACAAATTCTTTTCCTTTGCCCATTTCCCAGAAGGCAGTCCAAAATAGCCACTTGGAGTCCCTTATTTCCCCTCTTCAGGATTTTAATAACATACCATTTAGTTTGCCTGTTCCTATACACAGAACTCCCCAACTTACAGCTCAACTGAAGCTACAGAACAGCCAACAAAACTTGCCAAATCTTTGCCATTATCACTACAGCTGAGGCTCACACTGGTCTCTGTTGCAAGATCTGGAATATATGCCAGTTGGTCAAAGGAGTCCTATTACTATAACTTCTCCACATTTACTTTACAAATCAAATGGGATTTCCAGCTCATTACAGGCAGCACCATTGTACACTTTTGTATTATATATAGAGCTGACAGTGAGCCAGCCAAGATCTTTTAAATAAAACAACCACACTGCCACCTAGTGGCAAGATGTGCAGTCATCTGTTACACAGGAGAAATACTCTAACCAAAAAATCTAGAGCAAAAAAGCAAGAATAATCTAGAACCAACGTTAGCGTCATCTAACTAGATGTCTCTGGAGTGAGGGCAAGGGAAGGGGACAAGGTCTTTGGTTTTAGCTAGCTATGCTAGGTTTCCTGTGCTGGCCAAGGAGGCTAGTGTAGCTCTGTGTGGCACCTATTTTTCTGAAAACCTAAAAAAGGTTCTGTTCCCAGAGGTATTTCTTATAAATATCTCTGGTTTCTTCATATGGTATTCCTGTTTCTTCACATAATATTGTTTCAGAGTCTTTCCTTAGTCCTAAATTTCTTCTTTGGACTTGCTACAGTTTGCATGTCTCTGGAAACAAGTTGCAAATATTGCTGTCTTGTCAGAGTACAGTAAATCCTCACTTAATGATCCTCACTTAGCTTCCTTGATAGGTTCTTGCAAACTGTGACTTTAAGTGGAACGATATTTAATGAAATACGAATATCATCATTTTGTTTATTGTCAGTCGGGATTGTTTTTTCTCTCATCAACTTTATAACTAAACAACGTTGAACAAAATGATGCCATTTGAGGATCTGTTGTATTACTTTATTCATTTGGTTTCCATTCCTCTATGAGTGTTATCTATGATTGTTTCCATGGTTTTTTTCTTTTAAATATCACATTGTTGATTATTTTGAACTTGTAGTCATTTTCCAGTTCTGGGACACCCGTATACCACTTGTTATTGTCTTAGCTATGTAATTTCTCTCTTGTAAAGTAGTATCACATTGGGGTATTGATTTGTATTTGTCTAGGGCTAATATGAATATCTTTGTATGTGTTCATTAAGCATTTATGTATTTAATTCAGAGAACTTTCTATTCCAATCCTTTTCTCATGGTTTAATCGGTTGACTTTTTGTTGGTAAGTTGAAAATTTCTTTATATATTCTGAATTCAAGGTCCTGATCAAGGTCTATATTGTATAGATTTGATTTGCAAATGTGTCCTCTCCAACTGGATTGACTTCTCATTTTCGTGATGGTATCTTTTGAAGCATAAGTGATTTTTACTTTTGCTGAAGTCAGACTTATCAAAGCTCTCCTCAACTGTTTGAGCATTTTGTGTGACATTTGAAAATTCATTACCTAATCCAAGATCATGAAAGTGGTCTTGTGTTTCCTTCTAAATTTCAGTTTTTACTTTTGGGTCAGTGGTCTCTTCAAGTTAACTTTTATGTGTGGTGTGAAGTAAGAGTTCAAATTCAGTTTTTCTTATGCGGTAGTCTGGTTTTCTCAGCATCATTTATTTCTTGGTTCTGAAATCATGATTTATAAAAGTACAGAATGCACAAGGACATTTAAAATATTAATTATCTTTAAGATAAATGTAAAAATTTTCAAAATGACTTATCAAGGCCTAATAGCCTATCCATTATTACTCTGTCTCCTCTCTTCAGGCAGATTGCCTTTTCTCTGTTCTTGAAACACTCATATTTTTCTTCCCAAGGTTCTTATGAATATTTTTCTAGATTGTTGTTCTCCAAACTTTTAGCCTGGGTTGATTTGTTGTTCACTCTCTGTTGTTCACTCACAATTACTTGTAAGTCTCCTTTGTAGCATTTGTAATACTTGTGATTCATTATATCTGATTCATAATATAATGTCAGGAGACTAGCAAATCTTTTACTTTTTAATTAAAAACTGTCAGTTATTGAGATCTAAGCAATGCACCTTCTCTTTTAACAGTCAAATACTCCTCTGGGTAGATTCAATAATTATCATTTTTCCTTTTTATATTTACCTATATTTGAATAAAACAGTGTATATTTAAAGTCTATAACATGATGATTTAGTATAGGTATTTCTAGCCAAGTGACTACAATCAGATTCATTAGCATATCATCTCTTTACATAGTTGCCATTTTTTCATGATGAATGTAGCTGAAATCAACTCCCTTGGCAAGTTTTCAGTGTTCACTACAGTATTATTAATTATCCTGTCGGCACATTACATCTCTAGTCTTATTCACCTCACTTAATTGCAACTTTGTACCCTTTGAGGAGACAAGTCTTTTCTCAAGAGGACACAATGCATCTTTATTTCTAAACCTCTTACCAAAGTATTGGCCCTGGCCAGATTCTTCAATTTCCTGCTGATCAATTAAAGTTTGAAGAATGACAACTAAATGGCTTATATCTTTTAAATATTGCCTTTCTTATTATTTTTGCTATTTTAGCTCAATGTGGAGGTGGAAGAAAAGAAAGCAAATGTCAACCTGTATTTGAGAGAATGTGGAATATTGACATTATAATCTTGAAAAAGAACAGATAGACTGTTCTTTTCATAATTAAATACTGTATTGAGTGTTTGATTCAAAATGTATTATTGTGAATGAATAATTCAGGAGATAACTTCACAAAGATTAGTGACATTGGGTCATAAATATTGTAATTTCTGTGAACTACCACATTCTTCCACCCTAAGGAAGGGAGTGATAGCTCATTCTCTCTCTCTCTCTGTCTGATCTGTTTGTATCTGTCTATTTTTCTACATATCTATTTTTCTACATATCCATCATCTGTCTAATCACTCTGCTCAGTTTTCTCATTTGTTTTTTTAAGAAGCAGTGAGAGAGAAGATGACGCATTGATTGTACTTGTCTGGGGAAAGAGTGGACAGCAGTGGTGTGATGTGGGTGTGCAGGACTTGGCAGAGAGATGGGCAGACCTGATCTCCCGGGACTGCTCGCTTCTGTAATACTTTGAGAGAGATCTCTTATCCCCATCTTTTCTCATTTTATCCTCATGTTGTATTTCTGAGATTATTTCTATACCTACTTTATAGATGAAAAACCGAAAATCCTGAGACATCAATTAACTTGGCTATATGCGCATAGCTAATAAGTAGAGCCAGGACTGGCATCCAAGTCATTAGAATCTAATTCCTAAACATTATGCAAGGAAGCCTCAAGGAGAGAAAAGAGCTGACCTGATTGAGAGTAAGCACATTATATGAGACCCTTTCCCCTCACCCCAGTTTTAGTAAAAAAACCCGTATGCCCTGGAACAGAGACAGTTGCAACTGATATTGTTTTCCTGAATCTTCTGTTTCAAAAGAACTGTTTGTGTGAGAGACAATATGACTCTCAGCTTGGGGTTCCCAGCCTTACATGTCAGGTGAATCCTTGAGGTTTTTGTACAGTTTCTTCTGTGACCTTAGCCCTATCTCTCTCAGAAGTTGGTAGTACGCAGTTGAATCTGATCTCAGGTCTGAGGATTCCACAGTGGTGGGAGCTTTTGTCTTTAGTACTTTAGCTTCCAGTATTTTTGCTGTTCTCTAAAGAAACTGCAGAACTTTGTTGTGGATACTGGACAGAACAGAAAAGAATAGGTTACCCCTTGGTCATGTATATGTAGTTCACAGTCACAGATGCTCCTTCTGTGATGGTGTCTTGCTTGACTGAATTGCCATTGGTTCCTCCTGTAGGGAAAAAGTGATTGTTCCATGGATTTGACCAGTGTTGTAAAATTTGGAGGAAAAATATAATTACTTTGAAACAACAACAAATATGTAAGTAACTTTTACTTACTAAACATTAAAATTGGAATTAGACAGTTCAGGAAGAGTTCATCATTCATGTTGCTGGTCTCCTGGAGGAAAGGATCAGGATTAAAAGAAAGATACAAAGAAATCACAGCTGTATTGAGAACTCTTGCATGAAGTATGACTGTGTTGGCAAATGGTATCCCCAATGTTATGTTAATGAACAGCTTCTAAAATCATCCTCTGCCTCTCGGCAATCTGCCCTGTGCTCACTTCTGTTCTTATCCCTGAGTTACGTGTTGGTGAAAGTTGGGTCTTTTTTGCCAGTGGAAGTTACTACATCCTATTATATCTGCTGTCTGTCGGGTATGTATTTTACAGGGAAGTGACTCTTACTAGAATTTCCACATCACAACCATGTCAGTATTTTTCTAAGTATGTTTTTTGTAGTTTTTTACAAGCAATATTGTAATGAATAGAAGCTTACATGACTTTGTTCATACATACAGTCATTTCCTTAAAATATAGTGTACTGGATACATTTTGACCAAATTAAAAATATTGAGGTGTTGAAGTCAGTATTTGCTAAATCTGAGTATCAACAAGTATAATGGAATTCAGGTACACAGAAATAAATCCAAAATTTTATGCAAAATTTAATTGCCTTTACAATTATATTATTAAATATTTGAACATTCAAATAAAAAATTAACATTACATTACAGTTCAGGGGTAATAATTTCTCAGGATTTTCAATTGTATTGTTATTGCATTTCATATCTGCAAAACTTTCTCCCTAAACATAGCAGCAAAACAAGGTATTTTTTGATCCTATCTTATAGGAGAGGTCAGTGCCAATGGTATATTTATCCTCTTTCCACCTGAACTGGGAGATTTGGACAATGGTGATAGTGCAATTTCATTGAAGTCATCCTTCTTGAAAAGTGGTACATCACTCTGGGTTCCTTGAATCCTTTTTCCCCCCTCTTATTCTCTTCCTCAGCTCTGGGCATTATTTTATGCAGTTCCTCAGAAATAGAAAAACTGATTTTCAGGTATCTAAGCTTGCACTTAGACTAGATATGATTGGGATTGTTCGTTGAATACTTGCAAGTCTTTATTTCTGGTTGCATATTGAGTGACTAAAGACTACCTGGTGTCATATGGGAAGGGGTGGGGGAGGTCCTTGGAGTAACAAAGGAGGAATGAGAGAGAGTGAGAGAGAGAGAAATGAACCACATTGTTACTTTTTTATGTTTCTTTGACTGCTGAAGAGTTTATATATCTCTTTATAAATTGACTGGCCCATAGCATTTCTTTTTTGTGAATTGCCTATTTCCTCCCCAGGGATATTAATGTTTTTATTATTGACTTATAAGACATTCATTAATTACAAAGGTATATTCAGAAAATCACATGGCCCATATTTTAAAATAATTGATGGTAAAGAACATTCCTTTACTGTTTTACTAGGCTTGTAGTAATCAATGAGCTATATTTAGAGAATAATTTGTTTCCTGCCTGACATGAGCAGTTTTGATGAATCTTCTCTTTCTCCATTTCTAACATGAAGACTCACAATGCTTTTCGATTCTGGGATTGTTAATCATGAAGTTTTCCCAGTTTCCAGAAATGCTCCCATATGACAGGGTTTTGTCCAAAGAGGAGAAAGCCACTGATCACCCATATTTGCTCAGACACTGGACCCTCCTGAGCTCCTTGGAAATTGCACCCAGATCTTCTTTTACTCTCCCTCACAGTATTATTAGGAGTATAAAGTACATAGCTGTGCCTGGTGCTTGATAGAAGGAAGAAGGAGGTTTTACTCCTAATCTGAAAAACGTTGTCATCTTTCTTTTCATTTTCTCCTCAATGTTTCAGAGAGAAGGCACTTTAAAGCCTTTTGGAATATGTCAAAAGAGAAAAAGAAAGAGGATCTGCTGGCTTTTAAAAGGTGTACCTCTTAGGGGAGGATCACATGACCTTCTTTCTGGGTCACTGAGTCTGTAAAGGTTCTTTCTGAAAAAAACCAAGGCTTTTATTAGAATGAAAAGAAACATCTTTGAATTCAATTAACAAAATGGCCAAATCAGCCAGAACTTTAAGTTGTCATTTTGCTCACCAAAAGCACCAAGGCAGAAGCACAGACCAAGTCTGCTCAGACTTGGGGACCCTGGAGAACCCTGTCCCCTGAGACCTGCCTGTCTTGAAAGTGCTGCCCAGCATGGGAGGGTTGAGACTGCTAACTCAGTCACAAGTGGCGCATCCCCCCTAAGCTTCAGAGAGTTCTTCTCAGTTGTGGTTCCCTTTTCAGACATGAAATAAACTTACTGCATTTACATAACTGGTATTTACTTGTTACTCCATAAAGGATGTCTCACCTTAGATATGCCAAGACTCACACGTCCTTCTGCACTAGAGGAAGAAATGGAATAAAGCAGAATACAATGGCCCCCTTTGTTGGAGTATGGAATGAACTCTGAGCATCATCGTTGCTAGGTTATGACTAAAGGAAGAGAGTCCTGGGTTGTGAGATACACCTGTCCTTTCTGTGTCTGGCTAAATCACTAGGTCTTGATCAGAATGATGATGGTGGTGACTGATTTTTATTGAGGTGCTAAGTGCCAGCATGGAGCCAGAGGCTTTGCAACACATTTTTTCACACAACTTGAAATAGTAGGTATTCATACTGTTAGCATACGCATCTTGCAGGTGAGGAAACTGATCATCAGAGAAACTAAGTAGATTGTTCAGAGTCACACACTGCTCAAAAGTGATGATGTCAGGACTCAACACTGGCTGTCTCTGTTTCCCGAGTCCATGGGCAAACAGTCATTCACTTGAGTTACACTCATTCTCTTGAATGTGAATGACACTCAAAGCCTTGAACTTATTCAGTAAATTTCAGAGATTCTACATGTATGTCAGATACTAGGTGTTTAATAACTGCATGACGATTGAAAAATTCAATGAGTGAATTAAGTATTTAATTTCAAATCCTGAGTATTTACTTAGAACATATGCCCTGAGAAAGGCTTGTTTTTATTTTAGTTGACCTTCACATCCACAAGTTCCATAACTTGGTTTACTGCCCTGCTTTTGCCATCCTGAAATTATGAGTAAGTTTTGAGAAGTGGCCCCATATTTTCATTTCAAATGGCATCCTGCAGATCATGTAGACAATTCTGCTAGAGGCCTTGTCTCCCGAAAGTTCATGGACTGAGTGTTTTCTGTTTGTTGATCCTTCAACCCTGTTTAGAGTAAAAAGATAGCAGAGATTTTGACAACATAGTCCTTCACTGAATGAGGCTGGATCCTTATTCCCCTTTGTTCTAAGTGTTAACATTACCCTCAGCACTACAGGCCATTCTTAAGGGTCTTACCTTGAGTAGCAGGTCTCTCTTAACAGAGAAAAACTCCAGGACTTGTTCTCAGGGATGTGCCTTCACCTCAGGCCTAGACATACTGAAATCAGAGGTCCTTCCCATCCTTTCCCTCCCCAACGCCCAAATCACGATCACTGGCACTCAGGGGGTGCCTAGCAAGGCTATCACATAAGTCTCCATCTCTCTCCATCAAAAGGAACAGAGACAACAGCTGAATGAATTTTTTTTGTGGATAATGTTAGTCTTTGAACTCAGAGGAACACAGATACCCTCATTTTGATGTTTTATTTTTAGTTTTTATTTATAGTCACTGAACTGCATGTGATACCCCTGGAACTTATTAAATTTCTAACAGGAAATTTGTACATTTCAACAACTTTTTGGTTCTGATGTTAACACAGCAGTCTTCCCTGTTTTCATCTTGACCTCCTGGAGTCTTTTCTTAACTCAGCAGCTGGAGTGAGACTTTTAAATGGAAGACAGGTCACACATACCTTCCCCAGATCTCTCCTGTGGTTCTTCATGTCACCTGGTCTTTGAACACATTGGGCCTTTTAGGATGCAGGACTGGACTTTCCTCTGCCTGAAGAACTGTTGCCCCAGATATCTTCAAATTCACTCCTCATCTCCTTCAAGCAAATGCTAATTTTTTTGCTCAGTGTCTATTTTTACAACTTTCTTTAAAATTACAAAAGGGAGCCACCATCTTTGGTTCTGCCAAGCACCTCTACCCCTTCACTCCACTTTATTGCTTTTATATTAATAGACTTTTGAGTGGTAACACTGGCTATGACATTATGTATGTTTCAGGTGACCAACTTGAGAATTCCAAATCTGTATGCTCTACGGCACAGTCACTACTACAAATCTAGCTTCCATCGGTCACTTTACAGACAGAACACCTTTGTTCATTTTCTCTCAACCTCCTTCCCATCTGGTAGGCTTCAACCTAGTCTCTGTACCTAACAATTCGGTTTCGTTTTGTATGTTCATACTTTATATCTTTATTTTGCACACACAAGTGAATGGGTATGGATTTGTCTTCTCCCTGGCTCATTTCACTTTAGCATAATTCCCTCAAAGTCCAACCATGTTGCCAAAAATAACAAGACTTTATTTTATTTCTTTAAATAACTGAGCAGTGTTCTAGTGTGTATAGATACTACACCTTCTTTATCCAACCATCTGACTATGAACATTTAGATACTTCTTATACCTTTGGTTATTGTAAACAATGCTACAGTGAATGCAGAGAAGGATGTAATTATTCAAATTAGTGGTTTCATACATTTGGATAAATGCCCAGAAGTGACTAACTTGATCTTAAGGTAATTAAGACATTCTTTGCTTTTTTGAGCAATCTCCATACTCTTTTCCACAGTGGCTGCACAAGTCTATATTTCCACCAACATGTGTTACCTTTTCAGCGCATTCTTCTCAATTGTTTTTGTCTTTCTTGATAATAGTCATTCTAACAGGTGTGAGGTGGTAGTTCATGATTTCTGCTGAATACTTATTTCCACAGACTTATCTTCCAATATACTATGTAATTTACTTACTATATTTAATAGACTAGCATCTCAATAAAATTGGATATCTTTGCGTATTTTGCTAGCAGATAAATCTCAAGTGCCTAGAACAGAGATTGGTACAGAGTGCACACTCAGTAAACATGAGTGGAATAAAGAATTATTTAAGCTGAGAATATGTTTTCTGAACTACAAAGGGATGGGACATGTTGTTCCCCATGGTCACACATGTTCATTCTACATCTGATCATTTATGTGCCAAGTACTGTGCTTGTAGATTTCACAGACTTGAGAGGCTGCGACACCCTGAAGGATGGTTTTCCAAGGTAGGAGTTGGCATATTGCCCTGGTATAGTGCTTAAGTCACTCCATTATGAAAAGTGGTGTGACCACAGATTCTATCATTTTTGTTGCCTTAATCACAGTTTGGCGCCTAGCACCTTAACTGGAGAATGGCTATGTCTCTCAGAAATGCAGCTGAAAATCATCATGGCTCCATTGGGAATCTGTTTTAGGATCTGATAATGGCCCTGCCAGATTATTTTGAGGTGCCCCATCATGTCCATGTAGTGTTGTGTGCTGCCGCTGGTGAATCCATCCACCTGTTCTTCTCTTGTCTTTGAGTTTCCTCCAATATACACTCTTCTGGAAGGTCTGCTATGAGTGCTGTTACTTGACATATATTTCATCTCATTTTAAATGTCACAAAAATTTTCACATACAGTTATTATTTTTCTGCATTTTTTTGATGAGAAACATGAGGCTTAGGTACACTCTGTAACTTGCCTGAGGGCATTCGTCTCTTACAGAAGAGTTTGAATACCAAGGAATTCTTTCTGACACCAAGTTTGGCCTTCATTCTTTTGTATTATTAGGATTTTATATGCAGTGGGATAATAGTTTCAAATATCCCCTGATGTATATTTAATCTTTAAAATTTATTTCTTCTCCATGACCTTTTTGACCATAAACTATGAGACTGAATCTTATTGATCCAGGGAAGGAAGATCATTCAGCAAAGAATTTCATGAGACCAAAGATTCAAAGTTTTGATTTTGTGTTTTGAAGTAGACTTTAGACATATTAAGTGGAGGAAATATCCAAAAAATACTAAAGTATTGTTAAATTGTAAATCAAACACCTGAACAGTTTCTCAGTTTCCCTTTTTAATTTGCATGTCAAGCATAATATCTGAGGTTTCAGGGAAGTTTTTAACATAAATCCCGAGTCTAAAAACCCTAAACTAGTAATCGCAATGATAATAACCACAAAATAGACTAGCTATTAAAATAAAGGGAACTTTCATTTTTATTTGCAGCTGAAACTCTGAGAAGATTCAGTTTTGCAAAATAATAAACTAACGTATTTCAATCACAGCATGGTAGAAGAACTACGGTCTATTTAAATGCTTTCTTCCAAAAATATCTGAAAATGTTTTGTTTGCTGAAGGAGGTCAGGGAAGGTAGCTAGGAACTGAGGGGTGCCGTGTCTGTCAAGGAGCTCTCATTAAGGAAGGTACATGGTACATAGGCCAACTGAAGCATATGGCTGGATCTCTAAAGACCAACAAATCTAGCAAGAAAGCTGGTGGGAATTAAGACAAATGGGAGAGACTGAAGAACGTGCATGCTTACAAAGATTCCTGGAAGCTGTTACATGACATTTACACTCACATTTCATTGACCAAAACTTAGTTCACAGCCATTACCTGCAAGTAAGCCTGAGAGATAATCATTATTCTGAAGCAGAATAAAAGAGGGAAAGACAGTAGAATGGATTAGGGGACAAATAATGCTCTGTACCACACAGGATAAATATGACAAATATCTAGAGAAAGAGATGATTTCCTGGAAATTGTATGAAAAAGATAAACTTTATGGAGAGCTCTAAGTCACAAATCATATATACCAAAAGCAACAATGCTAAATAAATGAAACAAAAATTATCCCCAAGATGAACTTGAAAAACTAGCTTCAACAGTCTTCTTTAGAATGCGACAGATTTAACAGAAAACAAAGCAAAAATGTAGAATTTTGATACAATCAAAAAATTCAAGTGCATAGATATGCATATATAAATTCATAACTTTAAAATTAAATAAATTATGGTAAAAGCTTGACCACAAAGTAAGTCTTAAAGATTTTTTTTAAAGTATAAATACATACTTTGGTCATAATTTAATTCACATTAAAATTAATGAAAAGTTGAAAAGTGATAACTCTGTAAATTAAGAAATTAAGAACCTTTAGATAACCTTGGAGCAGAAACAAAATTAAGTGAAAAAATAAGCACATATTTCAAAAGGAATGAAAAACTTTGTCCAATCCAATCAGATAGCATGGAAGACATATTCAGAGAATTTTTAGTCTTAAGTGTTTTTCAGGGGTCATACCTAGGACAACTGAAAATAGTTTCTCTTATACTCTTTACAGTAAGGGACCGCAGCTACTAATGCAGTCCCGAGGATTCTTTGGAAATTTTATATTATATCATTTTTTTAAATTAAGGAACAGAATACTGTCTGTTTTAGGGGAAAATGATCACACCTCTTTAGATGTATGTCATCACACCACACCCACCACCAAACGCCAGAACCCCCACCACAGACCACTAGGATTCTCACTCTTATTTCTCATTCCACCCTCCCTTCTGGTAGCCTGGATGCTGCAGTCAGATTTCTAGTGTTTCTCTCAGTTTCCTTTTGTCTGTGGAAATTCTTGTTGGTTAATGCTCTAGTCACTAGCAGCAACTGCTGGAAACTGAAATTAGTGTTGTGGAAACAGTCATGGAGGTGCATCTGCTGTGAACTTAGCATGAGCTGGTGTGTTGGAAATTGACACCTCTGATACTATTTTCTTACTACACTATTATGCCCAGAAAACCAATTTGGTCAGCTCTGAATGCCTGCAGTGTGGATCTTGCGATGATGTATAATGATATATTTTTGGTGACTCTGTGTATTCATAAATTCAAAAGGGGTCAATAAGAACAGTGAGAGGGACTCAGATTTTTGTTTCAAATTTCAGATGAGTTAATTCTTGGAAATATTTGAATCGTATTCACCTATTATGGGTTATCATGAGCTGATGATCATGATCTTAAGAAGTCCCAGAAGTTAATCTTCAGAATCCAAGAGCTCTGTATACTAAATTAGAGATTTGGGGATTCAAGTGGAAAGTTGATCCTTTAGTAAATTTGATTGGATTGAGCAATAATTGCTTTCCCATCCTGAATGGTTTCCCCATGACCTGTTTTCAACATGGAAATGAGCATGCAAAGACACGCTGTCAAATGAGGTTATAGGAAATCTGATATAAAACATGTTGTCTGATTATGTAACAATATGAGGTGCAGGTTCATAAATGCAAAATGAAATTTTCCGACACTGTCATTAACAAGAAAACTTGCTTGGGTGGTAGATCAGGAAAGTTGAAATTCAAGCTACATTATGAATATTTATAAATATGAGGTCACGGTTTTTCCAGCCTAATCTATGAGTGGAGCCTCTGCTTGGCTTAAAGAAATATGGAACTAAGCCCGTTTTTCATGTCAAATCCCATTTTGTCTGAATGTGGAAGTCATTATAGCCAATGCTGAGGGTTCTGAGCAGTTTCAGGGGCTTTTGGTCTGTGTACTGCTGTTGCTGACCTTTTAACCAGCCAGCAAATTGCTGTAGATGTTGATTAGCCTGTAAAGATTCTGGGGCAACTTGAAGAAATAAGTTATTTTTTAATGTGTTGCTGCTTAGGAGGGTTAAAATGTTGAAATGTTAAGGTCAGTTTTTCCATGGTATTGTAATTTCTGGGATATTTTCACTTAAAAGCCTTATCAAATCAAGATTATTATTTTTCCTGTAAGTTTTGGAGGAAAATCTGATGGAACTTGTATTTGAGGGTACTGATTAGGCTTGTCCATCTCACTGGGTAGAATAGGAAAACATGTCAATTATTTTCATGTAACATACAATTTAGGTATATCTTATGATTTTCCTGGCAGTAATATTTGTTCTTATCTAGTCTGAAAAGGACACAAGTTCAGTGTATTTCATAATCTAACAAAATAAAAATACACAAAAAAATGGATAGAAAGGAAGAAGAAATTGGTAGATAACATAGAAAAACAAAAATATACATTCTTCTGACTTAAGGTTTTCAGGCAGAATCTTGAGATAAATAAGAGCGAAAGTGTTGTGACTAGTGGGTTCCTCATTAAGACACAAAGACTTCAATTGAAGTTCAAAGCTGCAGGTTTATTATTGGTGCAACAGGGTCCCCAAGTCAGCTCGGCAGGAGAGCCTCCCCCTCCCCCCCCAGCAGTCTCTGTTACAACCTTTTATAGGGTAAAACCACACTACCCCCTATTGTGAGGCAAGCAAGCCGGTGTAGGACACATTCCCATAACTACAGGGCACATTCCCATGTTCCCATAATGGTGGGAAATGTTCTTATAATCGTGGGTTTCCAATAATGCTGATATCCATCATCTATCCAGAGGAGAATGCTAGTGTCCATCATCTAGGTAGACAATGCTGGCATTCATCTTCTATCAGGTGGACAAGACGGTTGTCAGGAACAACCAGGAATAAGGAGAGGCAGAAACACGATGTTGGACCAGTCAGCCATGGCAGGTACTTTCCACTGAGGGCAGGGAGAGAGGACACTGGTTTCAAAATGGAGGTATTAAACAAAATGGAGTTACTTTGGTTAGTCTGTTCCCAACACAAATAATTTATTTTCTTGAGATTTCACTCTGAAAGTTCCTTAGCAGGCATCCCTCTGCAGTGGGGAATTCGACTGTTAAAAGGACCTCACAACAAAGTTATGATTGCTATTGACCAAGTGGCAAAGACACACAAATTGACATTTATTTTAGTACAGTTTTGTTAAACATTTGGCAGCTTTACAGTGAGTATCTTATTTTTCGACAATGATTACCAGGGTGAGAAAGCTGCTTAGTTATTGGCCTCACCCACAGATGTAGAAACAGTGAAGGAGAGAAAATAACAAATTCCACCTTCAGAGATGGTCATTGCTGGCGTTCATGTAGAACTGCTCACTCTTCCACAGCTTCCCCTGTCTGAGGGGAGACATCCCCCAAAATTAAAAAAGGAAAATGTGTTAAGGCTCTGATTTGCTATCATAAAGGAAGTTTCATTATGGCCTTCTTATTCAACGCTTCTCTTTCAAAAGTTACCAAACTAGCTGTGGGACCCTCTCCTATTTCACGGAAATCTATGTAAATGTGGTTGGCATGATTTTCGCATATAATCTTCTTCCTGTCTTCTTGGGTGTGTTTGTTCTTGCTCAGGTGGCCACAGTGAAATCTCTGAGGTGAGTAATTTGTGCATCAGTCTTTGACTGAATTCTTCATGGTGTTTGTGAGCTTCTTGAGCTGAATAGAACTGGTTCCTGTATCTCTATAACTCAGCACAGCTGGAGTCATTGTGTCACTTGGGAGGCTTCCACATGCATGGATTTGGGATGACTAGGGAACATTTTAGTCAATATTTACTTCTCTTATAGCACATCTTCTCTGATTCCCCAAGTCAATAGGCTGAATCTACTACTCTCTTTATCACCAGGTGGGTCCTCTCAATCACAAATAGAAATCATGTTCTTTCACCAACAAGTTCCAACGGGAAAATATAAGGAAAGAACAGAAAGGCCGAAGTACAGTGCTTTTGGACAAAATCGTCTTGGGCTGGGCTGGATACTCCATTTTAAAATTGTTATTCTATGACTGAAATTTCAAATAAAATGTACAATACAGACATATCAATTTTTATTATTTACAGCCATGCTGTTCTCCTTATAGATTCCTAAAGGATGAAGAAAATGGATTGCAAGTATAGAGACAAACACTATTGCAGGTACAACAGTCAAGAAATAAAATTCCTGATTTTTGGGGACCTGTGAGGATTTTATTAGCTAGAAGGTGTCATTAAATCTCCAATTCTGCACGTTGGAGGGATGAGATTTGAGCTTGAATTTCAGTTAGTAAGGAACCCAGACCATTAATAAGCATGACCACAACAGAGAGGAGCAGAGCAGACTCAGGCGATAGTCACTTGTCTTGAAGGAGATGAATGCTGAGTTCTGAAACCATGGGGCCCCAGGCAGTAAGCACCCGTGGCCAAGTTGTCACTGAAGAATTGGGATCACCCTTCTGGGGACCATTCCCTGCATAGGGGAGATGGGATGTCAGCAAGAAACGAGGCAGGAGTCAACAAGGAGGACTGCTGTGTACATGTGAAGCTGGAGTGGCCCCTTCTGCCCTGCCTAAGCCTCCCAGACTCCTGGACACACTAGGGCTGGGCATGGGAAAAGCCTCCAGAAGGAGGTAATAAATTTCCTGCTCATGTGGTAGGCTATCACTCAACAATTCATTGAAAAGATAAGAGAAACACTAGGGTATTTGTATCCTGGATTCGTAGAACAAGTATATGCCTAAGTTTTCATTCAATAGTATGGGCTCAGGTCTTTTCAAGTAGTTTTTAATTTTCATTTATAGTCCCATAATGAGTCTCTTCATACAATGATATATGTATATATATATGTATCTAGATTGCATGGATATTATCTGACAACTACAGTCAATATTTTATAAGAAAAAGCTAGGTAAGGAGATTCTCATAGACTATTATTTTATAAAACATTTACTTCTTTGCCCCCTCCACTGGTAAAAGCTACATGTTACCGTCCTATATAAAACAAATAATGGTTTCATATTTCACAGGAATTATTTGTGACAGTTGCACTAAATGTAAATCATTTTGTAATGGAAGACTAATGGATTTTGACTATGAGGCAGTAAAGAAGGAGGTATCATCGTCTCGGGGAAGTCATGGTTAGGACTTTGTCCATCCTGAATCCATCTCCTTTTGAGGACATTTCCACACTAAATATAAAAGTTAAAAACACTATCTTTTTCTCGTTTGTTTCAGAATTTTTCTTTCAGGAATTGATGCAGAATCAGTGAAGTAAGCCTCACAACTGCCGTCCTCACAGCAGGGGGAAGCAGGAGCCCCAAGTTTCTGTGCAGACTGAAAGTGTCAGGGGGCCACTGTGTGTCTACAGCACAGAAATAGGTGGCAGAGAGGCCCTGCTGGGTGGCCCAGAAGCGTAGGGTGCTGAGGCGGGCTTTAGTATCCAGTGAGGCTGTTAATTGTCCTTCCTGCTTCACTACACCACTTGATGCCAATGAAAACAGAGATTTCAGGCTTCCCCGGATTCTGTCTATACCAGTACAGATTGCCTGAAATAGGGCTTGAATAATTGCAGTGGGTAGTATGGTCTTCTCCCTCCTGGGTGCTCAGGGATGGAGGACTTTGCTCCACTTTCACCTCTCCACATAACCCTGTTCAAAGAGAACATTCCAGAAAAAGGAGATCACTGATTATCTCTATAGTCGTGTCTTCCCCAGGGAACATCAAATAGGCTACCCTGAGCCTCATTTCCCCCTCTGAAAACTGCAGGGACAGTTCCTTTATCACCATATTTCCCCGTCCAATAATCCCCCAACTCACAGCGTGGTTGAAGCCACAGAATCAGAATTGCTGCTAATAGCTTCTTCATTTTATTTTTTCTGTCCAGTTCACTGAGAACTCAGACTTAGGTGTGTTGAAAGCTGGCCAGAGATCTCCAACTCTGGTAATTTTTTCTCTTGCTACAGAAACACGCTTTCAACAGATGTTCCAACCAATTAGAAACACCTCATGCAATTCTCTCAATTTCTTTATTTTGTTAAAAAAAAGAAAATAAAAAGCGCTGTGCAGAACTTGTTTTGTGTGTGTAAATGGAAGCAGTGCCCCCTTCAGGATATCTAGAGGAAGTAACCAATACAGAATTGTGTACACGGAAGGAAATTGCTTTTTGTAAGGCAGCAAGATATTTTTAAAGGTATTTTAGCAAATTAATCCCTAAAAATCTCATTTAGTTAGGAAATTTATCAAGTGATGGAAATATAGTTTATATAACGTTAGATAAGAAGAGAAATGCACTGGCTCACAAACTTGGTGAAAGCAGAAGCGTACATGGACTTCAGGTACCAGGGAACCAGGAGGAGGTAAATGAGTTTTCAGTATTTTTCATGCCCTTCTGCCATTAGCTGCTATTACCAGCATCAGTGATATTTCACCGGCCTCATGAGTCTCCATATCTGACCCAATGGTGTGTGTGTGCATAAGTGGGCACACCTGTGCCACTAATGCACACGCACTCCATTGGGCCAAGGAGAGACAGGATAAATGGGCAGCCTCACCTGAGGGGAGGGACCTCAAGAGGCTATATACCTGATGGCTGGTTTCCCCTGTTCACTATTAAACATCCTGTGAAGATAATGTCAAAGTCCCTGACATTCTTTTTCAAACTGCTAGAATCAGTGACGAACCTATCTGGATTGGGATGGTGGCAAAACACCAGGAAACGGAATCCTGCAAGGATTCTTCTTTCATTCCTCTTCTTCCTGTGTCTCAGATTCGTTCATTCAGGATGGATTTCACCACAGAGCAAAGGACGTGATCGCAAACATTTGTGGGAGTTCATTTCTCAGTGTAACCATCAAAGGAGAATGGAGAGGGTCCCTCTTTCATGTCCTACATTTTAAAATTTTGGGGTTGCAACTTTGATGACCTTAGTCTGAGAGTTTTTCGCTAGGAGTCAATTTGTGGTTGTATCTGGGTGTACACAGTGTGACTGGCTCAGATCGGTGTCTACCCGGGTTATTCAGGAGTGTCTAAGGTACTAAGATGGCTGCCGCCACTTGGGCCACATGATTGGAATTTAGATTTTAACAGGAGGCAGATACTGCTTGCAGCCATGTTTTTTCAAATGTGTGGTATGTGGTGGGGAGGGACATGTGAAGGTTTTCCTTTCTTCTGGATGTCTCTAAACCATGAGTAACCACTTCTGATGAGCTTAATTAGCTCATGAATCATCTTGCCTTTCCGCAAGCAGTGTTCCTTTTCTGGACATGTTAACTCTTAGAGAACACCATCACAGCCTCTTCAGTTCCTCAAATACCTACATGCAAAGTTACGGGAAAAGCAGCAAGATATGATAATAATAACTTAGTACGTATTGAGCTGTGTCATATGCCAAGCACGATACTAACTGAATGAATAATCTCAATCCTCAGAACATGTGCATTTTATAGAAGAGGAAAGTTGGGTTTCTAATAATAAGCACATGATCACTCAGCTGCTCCAGGATGGAGTGGAATTCAACCCAGCTGTCTAACTACTTGGCTAATGCTTAGTTTGCTCTGTTGTCTGTGTATAACAGGCTTCTCTGTAGGATTTGGGGACAATACTCTTTTACCTGTTACACTCATTGCAGTTAAGGAGATAGTTTTATGTGTATGATTTATTTATCTTTAAAAGTCCTAAACCCAATCCTTGACTGTCTCAGCAAAATGCCATGGAGATTCCACTTCCTGCATGAACTTTCCATAACTGATAGTGACATCCAACACTGATTTTTCTGCTTATGGAGAAAATAAAAGGCATTGCAAGAAATAAAAGTCAACAACTCCACCAAGTACCAAGCAACATGATAAATGATGAGATGGGAAGACTAAATAGATTCAAAACATCTACTCTTGTTCTTAATGGAGTTGTCAAAAAGATCGAAGTAACATGCATAGAGCAAAAGTTAAGGGAAAAGAGTTGTTTTCTTTTCTTTTCTTTATTTTTAAAATGCATATTGTTCAGTATAAATTTAAAAGAGCAAGAGATCATAGAAAGCTGCAAGACCTTGATGCAACCTCTTTGGATGATTGGGGCCTAGAGAACACTGTTATGGACAGATAGAATTAAAGTCCATTTCAGGAAATATAGTGAGAATGATGAGTTTTAAGATAGTGTAAAGAGTGGGTTGGCTAATAAAAAACACAACAAAAAACCATAACTGAGCATTTAAAGCATTTCTTCCTTATTGAGGTTATATTAACTTTTCACCCTTAATTTGTATTTGTTTTCTGTTTCATTACTTTTCTCATTCTTGATGCATATATTTGTGTTCCTCTTTTTTCTTAACAAGTTCCTCTTTTTTCTACTACACATGGTTTTACTTGTAAATTATAGTTTTCACTGTACTTATGAATTAGTTTCTCCTTTTATTATTAGACTTTTCCCTTTATTTTGAATAGTTTTCCTTATTTCAAAAACTCTTAAGTTGAAAACTCTACTACTTTAGTTTACTTTTATTAATAAACTTTTTCAAATCTATATATTTTCTTATAAGCATTGCTTTGAACAAATCCATAGATTTTTAAGTATGTAGTGCTATCATTAGTGTTAATTTTTAATTGCCTGCAGTTTTAACTTCTAGTTCTTTGACCAGGATATTATTTAGAATATCATAAGTGGTTAATTCCCTTTCCACTCACTTATTGACTATTTAATATTTAATTTCTAGGTTTATTGCATTGTGTTCAGAGAATGTGGCTTTTATGAACCTTTCCATTTTTATTGAGAAATCACTGACACACACCACTGGGCTAGTTTAAGGTGCACAGCACGGTGGTCTGATTCACCTACACAGTGGAAGGAGGACACAGTAGGTCCACTGTCATTCATCTTCTCATGTAGGCAGATAAACAGGAAAGAAAAAAAGAGAAAACTTTCTCTAATGATGAGAATTCTTAGAATTTTTTCACTCTATTTCTATTTCTAGCTCTAAAAAGAGATATTGAAGTAATAATATATTGTCAAATTATTTTTGTGTTTTTGAAAAACTATGCTCTATATTTTCTGCTGCAGTTACTTTTTGAATAAAGGTAGGCTCATTCACTCATTTTTTCCATTCATTTACAAATTCAACCAATCACTATTGAGAATCTACTGAGTTTCAGATGCCAAGCTGAACTCTTAGGCCATGGTAGGGGACAAGACAGTTTCCGAGGACAGAGATAACACCGTCAGCACTCACTGGGTGTGTGCCATTCTGTGTGAACGGTGCAGGGTTTTAGGAGGTTCAGCAAACAGTTGTACCTGAATCAAGGGGGCTGAGAAGGTCTCCCTGAAGAAATGGTATTGAAGTTGAAATAGGTGTATTTTCGGATCTGAAAGCAGTTTAAGTGAAGATCCCAGCAGGCAACTTGCACACATAAAAATTGCAAAATATGAAGACAGTTTAATATGGTACTAATTATACAGCATATAGAAGGTAATAGGGAACATAGGAGGCATCTAGCATCACTGCAGGTCTTAAAGGGGAGGGAGTGAACAATTACTGAGATGTTCACTGGAGAGGCTGTTTGGAGGTGCTGAGCTTGTGATAGAGGGTAATGTCAATGTCAACCTATGCCAATCTCATTAACCTCCTTTAATCAAAATGTTATAACTCTGACCCCAGTCTTAAGGAAGAAGCTGGAGCACTATGTACCCTGATCTTATGTTCCTCTTTCTTTCTGATCTCCATAGGCTCCTTGAAGCAAAAAACAACTAGCAACCCAAAGGCAAGAGAGCACACTGATTTGTCCTTACACGTGTAGCCACCCCAGACACAGAGAAGAGCACAGTGGGGTGGTGAGAATCTGGGGGAAGAAGGGGGAAAATGAGCTATAGAGTACACTGTGTAATATGAATAAAGATGAGGGATGGGAGATGAGGCCAGAGAAGTGAGCTAGAGCAAGGAAGATTTGTGAGTCTTGATCATGACATTGGACTTAGTTGTTGAGAAATGGGAAGTCATTGATTAATTTTTAACAAGAGAGTGAAATGACCTCATTTGCATTTTAAAGTGGTAACTCTGCCTACAGTGAAGAAAACACTTGCATGAAATGATAGTTTCTTTTAGTAAGACAGAGATACTGGAAGAGGAGAACCTATAGAGTGAGATACTGAAACTGATTTTGTGAATGTTTAGGCTGAAGTACCTGGAGGTTTAGTGCTGAGAAGGGTCTTGGTTAAAAATACACATTTTTTCAGTACAGTAAAATTAAATGGTGTTTAGAGTTTAGTAGTTGATGGATGGTCTAGAATCTGTGTGTGGCAGAAAGGATAGCTCAGGATATCTCAGATTTTAAGAAAATGGTTGAGGATTTAGTCTTCAAAGGAAGAAGAATGGCTCGGAATTTAGAAAGAAAACATGGAGAAGTCATCATGCTTTTGAACTACTTAGTGACAAGGGTAACTTCCATGCCCTGGATGAGTCAGGGTGAGCTTTTATATGCAGGACATCAGTATAAAATGGTAAGGACATTGCAAGTAAAAGAAAACACCACACTGGCATTTGATAGATTGTCTTCATCTCCTGAGGTGACCCTGGCCTTCAAGGAATGTATGGACTACAGAATTATTTCCTTGCTGGATCTCCATATCTATAGAGTCTGTCACTGTGAAGCTGGTGCTTATGACCAGAATGTGCTGCATGGCTATGGAGAAAGGCATAAAATCTGTCGAATTTGAAATGCTTTTTATAAATGAATCACCTATTTTTGTTTGCCTACATGGTTAAATTCAGTCTACCATGAAAGAATTAAGAATGTGTTAAAAATTGTTTGGTCCAGTAGATTTCCTTGGACATGAAAATCTAAATATAAGTATATCAGATTAAACAACTAATACAAAGCTACCTTCCTAGCCATCCTAGATGTATATGCATCTTGATACAAGTATATGACTTGTAGCAAGTATATGACTTGTATCAAGAAATAATATCAGGAACAATAATGACCTTAATGTGATTAAAAAAGCCCCTCTAATACAAATATGGAATGAACTATGTCTAAATTTTATTAAAGTTCTTAACAAAAGAAGCATTGACAAAAACAATTGATTCTATGAGCATGTCTTTTCCAGGGAAAAGATACAAATGTACAGATGGCACAATAAAATACTGGCTGTAGTGTTACAACAATTTGGGGTTAATTTTTCTTTTATGCTATGAACTCATAACCTTTCTTTCATTTCTGCAGGTTAGTCTCCCACATACAGGAGTGTAAACTAAATGAGTCTTTGCAGTTATGGACTGCTGGGTAATTATGCTGTGATGACAAAGTTACAACCCTGCAAGTATCAAATGAATACGTCCTAGAAAGCGGTCTTGCATGATAAAGAAGAAAAGGCTCAGCAATCATCATTTTTCCTCCAAGATTGGGATAACTTTCTCTTTCACAGTGTTATTAATAAATGACCATGGCATTTAAAACTGCTCTTTCCAAGATAAAGATACATTTGCAAATGACTTTGAGTCATACAAAAGCTCAGTCTTCAGAGTTTTTGAACTCATCGGTAACTATTCTTCCAAACTAGAAATGTCAAATGGGTTTTAGAAAATTTATCAAATTTATTGAAACTTAAGATACTTTTTTTCAAATTTCTTGGTGATTTTCCTAAAATCTCATTACTGAATGAAGACTGGCTAAGAACAAATCAGTAATTGTTAGAGCAGTCTAATGCAGTAATATTCAAATTAGAACAGACATATATTTTAAGGGAATCAATTTCCAGGTCCTCAACTTCTCTAAGTACCCCATCCTAAAAATGAACTGCTGAAAAACTTGACCTGATTCCCACTTCCTATCTCCCATTTCACAACTGTCCATTTTCAACTTTACATTAAAAGCAATCTTTCTTTGAAACATTACTTTTTAGTCTGAAAATCTCTGGGGAATTAAAGAAAGGGCTATTTTGTTTTATTGGTGTCAGGAAACACTCTTTTAATCAGTTTTATAGATATGACCCTAGTCTGATGCATTTTCCAAGTTTTTTTGCCTTTTCTGTTAAAATCTTACAAAAAATTGTAATATATTTAAGTTGTTGTCACCAAGTGTGCTATATTAATAATTGTATTTACAGGTAAATCTGGATCTATGCTCTAGACAATTAAAGCAATATGGTGAGAAGAAATACAAATATATCAATTTCATACATGTATGAATTGTCTGCATGTTGTAGGCATTTTGAGTGATCAATATAATAGTTTTATAGAAAAGCATATTAAATACTGTGGGGACAGTTGAATGGGAAAATTATTTTAAAGAAAGAAAAGAGCAAAATCAGATCCTCAATTGTTAGTGAAGAGTTTGTTCATGAATTTTAATTGGACGTTGATGGTTGTCAAATCACACTGGTATTAAGAGTTCATTGCATGCATCTAAAGCCATATATGAATTTTATTTGAAAATGTCAATATTTATAATACAGTGACATTTATCAAATTTATATCTACTTAAACATTAAAGGTAATGATAAAATATTTTGAAATCATTTAAAAAATTCATTGAAGGTTTTAATGCTTCCCAACTCTGTCATTAATTTCATTTTTAAAAAAGTTGTGTATATTCCTTTATTAGGGGAACAAACATACAGTGTCACCTGTATGTCATCATGATCCCAGAGTAATTTCAGTATAAAGTTGCAAATAGTGACTATCAGTATATTAATCTAATGTACTGAACATCCCGCAAACATGAACACACTTTAATGACAATGTAGAATTACTATCAATGTATGTTTATGCTTAATCTTTTAACCATTCTTCAAATTTGTATCTTTTATAGAGTGGTGGAAATATTAGTCTTATGGAATATTAGTCTTTAAGTAGCTTCTTAAAAGATTTCCCTTAAATCTGAATTTGAATGAAATAAGACAGAACAAGGAGCCTTTAGATCTGATGTCACTTACCTTCCAGAATTTGCAATTATTCTGTGCAAGAAATTGCCAGAGTATAGTTCTGAGGTGCTGTAGAAGATGTTGTATCTCCCAGTCTTCCTATTAGCAGAAAGTACTTCCTTCTGCCGGAAGAGATTTAAACACTTATTGTTGTAGTCAAGGAAAATACTGATTCCTGGTGTCATAGACAGAATGGGGCCGCTAAAGAGGACATAAGCTCCAGTTAGGAGACAGAGCATGCATTAAAGTCCAACACTTTGTAGTGTTAACAACCAAAGCAGTACGAGTACTAGCAAAATATATTCTTAAGAAGCAAAATATTCATGGTGTCTAATGGAGTCTCCATGCCTAAACATTCTACTCTGCCCAAGTTCTTAAGCGAAGATTAAGATTAATATAATCTTGTATTGTTGAGAGCAGAGAAATGAAGAGGCACAGATGAGAGGAACTGACAGTCAGAGACTGGGCTGAAAGCAAGTGTGAGGTTAGCAGCCCTTTTAGTATGCTCCTTAGGACCATATATGCTTTGTGAAAGTAAGGATACAATGTGGTAAACAAACAAGGGAAAAAGCAGGATCCTGTGGGATATAACTCGTGGGGGGTAGGGAGTGGCAGAAACCATTATTTAGCAGGTGATACCATTATCTTATAGAAATGTTTCTTAGTAAAATGTCCTCTAGCAAAGTCAACGTGGGAGGAAAGAAGATACCACCAACTAGAAAGAGCTACGTGAAGCCATCCTGTCCTCAGTATTGTAAGGCCAGGTTAAGATAAAATGAATGGAAGTGTTCTTTCAATCACAACACAGGTCTTGCCCAGTTATGTGACCTCATTGTGTGAACCAAAGAGAACATGTGTTTAGGGAGTATCTGGTCATTCTTCTACACTTTTCTTCCTTTATTCTTCTATTTTATGTCCTAAAATTTAGGAATATTTTAATGTTTTCATTTATTCATACTACTGAGTTGATGCTGCTTATTTTTGAGGGTCTAAAGTAGTTAAATATTTCTTTGTTTTTCTTTATTAGACTAGGTGGGTTTATTGGAATACACTGCTGGAAGCAGCAGGCTAGACTGGAGAGGTCTGCCACACCTAAAGCAGTTAAACGTTTCTTAGGCACAATAAAATTTTGTGTACTTGGTTCTAGTGCACTGTTCACATCAAAACCCTTGAATAAGAGAGTAAAATGTTCTCAAAGATGAGGTATTCCTGAGAAAAGAATACATTTGCACCACCCTTCTGTTGAGAACTGTGAATTTAGAGTATTTACACTGCTTGATAGAGTCATTCTATTTGGGGGGAATGACCTAAGGAAATGCTTTGAAATACTGATAAAATTTTCATGTGTAAAAATGTGTACCAGCACTGTCTTTATAGTAACAAATAATTGGAAACAATCTTTATGAAAACCCCAGGGAATGGTTAAATAAATTACAGTATATGCAGAAGTGAGCGGTACAACCAGAGAGGGCACAGTAAGAATGAAGGGCAGAGGGCCCCTAGGGTGGCCAGGAGTGCCTCTGGGGCTGAGGGGGAGGGTGGCAGTGAGGAGGGGGGGGGCTGGCTGGAAAGGAGGATGGAGTAGGTCATATCTTTCTGACCTGACCCTAGTCCCAGCAGGTTAGAAAATCCTCCTGCAAGGCTGGCATCCAGGAGGGGTTCTTCTCCAATTGCACTCCTGCCAGGAGTGGTTTAGGCCCCTGGCAGGGCTGTTGGTAGGCTTCACCACCAGAATTTGGGTCTGGGGGTCCTGGGCTGGGGTGCATGTGTGTGCCCCATGCTGCTCGTAAGGTGGCCAGGAGCATGGAGATGCTTCTGCCAGGGCACAGGCCAAGGAGGCGGTGGAGGTGTGTGTGGGGGGTTTCCCCACTGTGGTTCACTCCCACTTTCTATCAGATCTCACAAAGAATGAGAAAACCAACAACCCAACTGCGGACATACAGGAGAGGAGAAGAACAAACAAAGTCCTGGGGTATAATCATCACCTCAGAAGGACCCAAACTGACCAAGGTTGATACCACAAGAGACAAGGCTGTGACTAGGTATAGAGGTGTCCTGTCAAACCTACAATGTTTTGGGAGCTAAGTATCCAAACCCCCAACCAGAGAGATGTGACCTTTTTTTTTCAATTGGTGAGGGAAGCCACAGAGAATGGCTGTGGCTCCAAAGCAGAACTGTAATCTGAGAGTAGAGGAGCTCAACAAACCACCTGCAGAAGTCTGTCCCCGCTAGGGTAATCCCCTAGCACTAAAGACTGGGGGTTAGGATTCCAATGCTGGAGGCCAGAACCATAAGACTTGGAAGCAGCGCCATGGAACAGACATCAGAACAGAGGCAGCAGCCAGCATGATTGAGGAGGCATGGATCCCAGTGATCACATGGGCCTGGAGCAAAGGAGACTGTCAACTTCACAATAGGAAATGCCACAAATCAAGAGTCTGAAGAACAGTGCTACACACCTTCCCTACAACTGGCTCCTGACAAGCTTGGGCTGGCTTCAGGCCTCAAAGTAACCCCTGGAAATTTGGGCAGCATGGTCTGCCAAGTCCTAGGAGCATAGGTCCTCACTCAGGAAAAGGTCACCGTACCAAAAAAGGAAGACTAATGGGCCAAACATTGATCAAGGACTTACAGGGAGAGGGGAGTGGGAGTGATCGGGGAGAATACAGAGGTGGGGGGTGGGGAAGGGGATAGTGCCATACATAAGGGGATCAGCAACTATACAAATATGACTGTGGTTTTAAGAAAATAAAAAAACAAGAGGAAAGAATGAAGGGCGGAGAAATGATGGGGAAGGAGGAGCATTGAAAGGGACCTGAGGGCAGAAAGGGCAGAGAGACCACCTAGGTAATAAGGTCAATATGGTTTAATGCCCTGGGGACCCCTTACGGGTCCCTCAGCCAATGATTCCTTCTTGCCCAGGAATGTCAAGTAAAGCAAATGAGAACTTATCTCCTGCCTCACCTCCACCTATGCACCAGTGGAGGAGTCAGTGTCTCAGCACATGGTACCAATTGATCCCTAAGATAAGGCTGAAAGAAAGCCATCTCCCTATCTGTCTCTGTTACCAGTTCAGGCAGTGGCTAGTGGGAGCAGGGGGACCAGTCACAGTGCCTGTTCCCTTTTCCTTACAAGATCTGAGACAAATAAAGACAAACCTAGGAAAAATTTCAGGTACCTGGAGAAACACATAAAAATATAATTTAAACTGGATTGCAAGAAGGAATGCTCATTTTCAACCTGACTTTCTCTCCAGGAGAAAAGGAGGAAGTTTTTAGGGAAACCCTACAATATGGGGATGGCTGATATGCTATAAGTGCTCCAGGAAAGACAAGGGAGGAACTTAGAGAGTACCCCACTGGAAGTCAGGCCATTCCTCTTTTGACCCAGGGTGGGAACCGGAGGATTCTCAAAAGAAATCATTTTATTACTTGTATTATGGAAGGATTAAGAGAGTCATGCTCCTGGAAACAACCTAAGTGCCCCCAAACAGATGACTGAATGAAAAAAATGTGGTATAAATACATGATGGAATATTACTCATCAATTAAGAATGACACATTTGATGACCTTATGAGAACATGGATGTACTTAGAAGGAATCATACTAGCAGAAGCAAGTCAAAAAGAGAAAGAAATCAAATGGTTTCACTAATATATGGGATATAATGAAAAAAGTAAAAGCCATGAGGAAAAGACAAAACAAGCTAAGCACCAAACTGAAGCACACAATTATGGGCAGGAGGGAAGGGGGAGGAGGAGGGGAGGGTGGGGGGGGTAAGTCCCCAGGATCGCAATGATGTGAAATTTATATATAAATAAAAAAAAAAAGAGAGCCATGCTCCAAGGTTCTAACCTATTAAAAGCTGGCAGGAGTACTATGGGGAGAAAGTGAAAACCTCTTGGCCTTTAAGGATTGACTTTAGGGTTGGGAAGGGGATGGGGGACTGGCTAAACACACTAATGTGCTGCTAGACTCACTTGAGGGTCAAACAGTGTTAAAGGATGAATTCATTGCTCAATCGGTCCAGATATCAGGAGGAAGTTACGAACATTGGCCTTTGACCCTGAACAAAGTCTGAAAAGGTGCTGAGTGAATGCCACCATGTGGGTCTTTTATAATGGAGATGAAGAGGAGAGGAAAAGATGGTAAGGTGGAGGCCCTTCTAACAGCTTGGCAAGGACACTTAGGGGCCCCAGTAGGGGGACAGGGACAGAGCCCAACTCCTGCCAGTTCTGTGGCAGCAAGGGTCACCATAGGCAGAGCTGCATTAAGCAACAATAGAAGTCACATAGGCTCTGCCTAATTTACCAAGGGGACCACTGGTGGAGATTTTCCTCAGGGCCAAAGGTAGAAATCTGGGGCCTGAACCCTAAGGTCAGGAACCGAAATAGGCATGAAGAGGCCCAGGACAGACACTGGTTCCTGTCACCCTCATATCTCCAGAAGAGCCCCAGGTAGTTCTTAATGTCAGGGGCAAGGACATTGCCTTCCTTCTGTACACAGGGACCACTTACTCTACTTTCCCATAACCTGGGCCGCCCTCCTCCAAGCCAGTGACTATTAAATGAGTACCTGGCAAGCTGATGTCTAAAATTTCACTCAACTGTTAAACTGTAACTGGGACTTGGTACTGTTTCCTCACACCTTTCTGGTGGTCCCTGAAAGCCTGCTCTCTTTCTTGGTCAAGACTTATTAGTCAAAGTGCAGGCTTCTACCCACATGTATATTGATCAGAAGGCTAAGCTGTGCCTGCCACTAGTGGAGGCAGATGTCAATCCAGATGTGTGGGCAACTAGGAGAAATATTAGGAGAGCAAAATTGGCTTCTTTTGTTACTATTTGTCTAAAAAACCTTGACCAGTTCTCCCATTGACATCAGCACCCTCTATGGCCCGCAGTCTGAGCAGGATTGCAAGACATTATTAATAATTTAAAGAAACAAGACTCTTAATTCTCTACAAGAGCCCCTACCTCTTATCGTAGGCATTTATAAGCCTAATGGTAGTTGGCAACTGGTACAGGTCCTTAAGGTTGTTAATAAGGCAGTGTTTCCACTACATTGTATGGTGCCAAATCCACATATTCTCCGGTCCCAAATACCTGATGGAATTTAGATCTTAAGGATATATTCTTTTGTGTTTCCATAGCTAAAGATTTGCAATTTCTTTTTGCTTCTGAAGACCCCTCACATCTTATTAGTTAGCTGACTTACTTGGACAGTCTTGCCCTGGGGGCCTGGAATAGCTCACACTTCCTGGGCAAGCCTTAGCCTCTGCTCTGGAAAGATTCAAGCTTCCAAAGGAAACCCTGGTCCTCCAATATGTGAACAGCCTCCTTTTTTTGTGTAAAGACGGAGGATTGGTGTGCTAAAGCCACTCAGCCTAGTTAAACTTTCTAAATCAAAGTCTCCCGGGAAAAAGTCCAGCTATGCCAACCTTCAGTCAAGTATCTTGGCCTAAAACTTTCCTTAGGGATGCAAGCACCGGGAGAGGAGAGGGTCCAACCCATCTCCCATCTCCCCCTGCCAGACACTGTCAGTTGCGGGGGCTTTTAGGCATAATTGAATACTGCAGACTTTGGATTCCTGGATTTGGGGAAATAACACAGCCCCGTCAGTTACTCTGAGAGACTTAACATGAGGGATGTCTAAAAATGCCACAAACACCTGAAGCCATCCACGCTTTTGAGACCCTAAGAGCTGCACTGTTATGGGCACCATGTCTCAGTTTATCTACTGGAGACCAGTTCAATCTGTTCACAGAATGAGTAGGGATGGCACTCGGGGTAATTATCCAACCAAAAGGAGGGACTCAACCACTTGTTGCTTATTTAAGTAAGGAGTTGGATCGCATGTGCCCATGCTGACTAAGAGCAGTTGCTGCAGCTGGTACCCTAGGTCAGTTGATTTTGGGAGGGGATTTGAGAGTGCAAACACTGCATGGCCTATTAGGTTTCTAAGATTCTAAAGGAAAGTTATGGCCATCTGACAACCGGCTATTAAAATACCAGTCTCTCTTTTTGGAGGGATCTGTAATGCAGCTGCAGATCTGTTCCACTTTAAACCCAGCCTCCCTCCTCCCAAAGCTACTGATGATGTTCCTGGACTCAACAGTCATCAGGTTCTGACTTTTAGCTACTCAGCCCTCAAGGATTTAAAGGACCACCCCTTCTACTAACCCTGACCAAATCATGTTTACAGATGGGAGCTCATTTGTAGAACAGGGGATCTGCTGGGATGGGTATGCTGTCGTTATCCTCCTGCATGTTCTTTGAAGGCCAGCTGTTGCCTCCAGCTACCAGTGCCCAATTGGCAGAGCTAATGTCCTTGGCCAGAGTCCGAGAGCTTAGGGAAAGGGTGGAGAATCAATGTCTATACAGATTTCCAGTACGCATATTTAATTCTTCACACTCATACTGATGTATGGAAAGAAGGGGGATTCCTAACCTCGAGGGAACCCCAATTAAATATCATGCTGAAACAAATAGATTATTACAGGCAATGAAGAACCACTTGAGGTGGTTGTGATGCATTTCAGGGAGCATCAAAAAGGATCTGATGAAATTACGGAGGGGAACAAAATGGCCGATCTTCAGGGAAAGAAGGAGGTTGGCAAGGACTTCGTAAGTGCCCAGGCTCTGGAGCTGGGACCAGGAGATGTTGAGGAAGGCTCCCACGAGGGGTCACGGGTTCATCCCCTTCATTCTCTACAACCTGTGGGGCTTTTTTATTTGGCATTTTCTCAGGTTTGCTGTCAGTGTTCCAGATAGCCAGTCTTTTTCCTTATACATTTGGTATAAGGAGCTTCTCACTGTCAGAGAGTTCTGGTTCCATAACCTTTTAAATTGTCCTAATATATCATTCATCTTTTTAATCCAGCTCCCCTCTTCAACAATGTTTTCTGTCTTTAACATTTTCTTCCCCTTCTTTTCAGGCAGGTCAGGAAATTTAGTGGAAACAGTCAAAGGCATAGACCAAAAGGAAAGTTGTTTGAAGCAACACAGAAATTCAAAGGTGAAGAATTAAAGTAGAAATACAATGTGGCAGGAATATGAAGGAGAATCTGTGAGCCCCCAGCTGTGTTTCTAGCTCCAGTTTGGGCACCAAATTGCTTGTGCTAATAACTAAGGGTGGCAGGTTTCCTGTGAATTCTCACTTCCAGGTATTATTTAGCCATCTGGCTTTAGTTTCCCTGGGCCTTTCCAAGTCTAGGAACATACAGTCCTCATTCTGAACACATCTCCAAGTCCAGATTTGACTATTTCAGTGATGGAGGATCATTCTCCATTCTCTTCCATTCACTTGAATCATTTGAGTCTGGAAGGGATCTTAAAGGTGAAAGTATATATTAGGAGAATTGTGTGTTTGAAAAGAAGGTTGGCATTATTCTTCCCATCTTATTGTCTTTTCCCCTAACACAAGCAAGGTGGAGTCCCTTCCAGACCCAGACACCCCCCACTTCTCAGGCTGTGTGAGTTGGTGACTCTGGTCATGGTAGTTTATTGGCCCCATCTTTGGGCCCATTGTTCTAAGCAGTCTGCCTTTTCCCAGGTTGCCGTACCAGAGGAGCTACCCGTGTTCCCAGAAGCTAAACTCTGGTTTTTCTTTAGTATCTGCTGATGAGACCTAGCACCCTATGGTGTCCTATTCAGCAGTTGTTTGTTCTCTTTGTTTGTCTTAGGTCAGACAGACACAGGGTACATTAGGGAGTTTTTAAGAAATATAGGGTGAACTTCAAGTCAATAAGAGTGATGGGTAGTTAAATTGGGAAATAGTGAGCTAGACATGGTACAGTTTTACACAATGTTTTATAATTAGAAAGAAGTAAGATGTGCTCCCCCCCCATATCAGATAACTTAGGCTTCATAGTAGAGTGTGGAAAAATTCTCCAAAAACAGCTACAGCATATTTTTACTGTATGTCTGAATCTTAGCGCTTAGGAAGAAAAATACAGAAAAAAGTGAGATCGTGGAAGCATAAGAAATCCATTCTTAGGTATGGTGACACTGATATAATCATGGGATATGCATGAAGATTAAATGAAATAAATACATGTGAAGGGACTTTACAAAGCTATAAACCATTGCGTACATTCATTATTTTCATTGCTATTTTGAGAATTATAGCTGATAGACATCCTTTATGTGTTGCTTATAGTCAGATAAAATAATATTTTCTCCAAAGAAGTCAACTGCTCTCTATGTTCCTGTGAGACTAACCACTTCCCCACCATCCCCAGCACAGATCTGAGCTCTGAGGTTTCTGTAAGCCTCTCACTGTTGCTTCTCTCACTGTGTCCCCCTGAAAGCACAGAAATACATCGCAGCATCCTCCAGCTGGGAGGCTGAGATCTTGAGGCCAAAGGACTTACTCCCCTTCTGGAAGTTCACAGAGAAGCGGTCACTGGTTGCATTCTGCAGTGTAAAAGATTCTTGGCGAATAAGGAGATTCATCTCGCCGCTGGGAGGCTGTTTGTACCAGAACAAGTAATAACTACTTTCACTAGTGTCATATGTGCAGTTCAGGGTCACAGTGTCAGCCTCCTGCACGGATGTTTCTGCTTGAGGTTGAGTGACTGTCTGGGCCATGATGGAGCCTGTAGAAAAGAGAGAAAGGAGCATGTGGGCATCAGAGCGGGGACACCCCGCAGGCAGACTCTTAACTGGTTTTCATTTCTTATCAACCAAGTTTTCTCCTCTTGGTCCAAACTCAACAACATTCATCTTGCCCCCAGTAGCTTGAACCAAAGAGGAGAGAAGATCTTGTGTCATTCATCTTTTTTTCCCTACCTCCTCATCCAATTTGATACCTGTGAAAGCAAATATATGTGCCTTCCTTACCAAGGCAGGTGAAGATCGTGAATGCCCACAGAAAATCTGCACAAGTCATGCTCGTCCCACCTGCAGGGTGAAAAAGGAGCCCTTCTCTGATCTGAAACTGGGGTAGTAGCTGAACTTGGTGACATCACTGCTTCAGAACAGGAAATGGTATGTCAGGGTGGAGAGCTTTGAGTATGTGTAGCTCTAAAAAGTTTTTCGAAGGTACATCTTAAGAAAGTTCTACTTAAGGAAGTAAATCTTAAAAGTTTTCATCATAAGAAAAAAGCTTTAACTATATATAGTAATGATGCTAACTACAGTTACTGCAATGACAGTTTCACAATACATGAAAGTATCAAATCAGTATCTTGTTCACCTAAACTAATGTTATGTGTCAATTATATCTCAAAAAATGTACCAGTTTTCTGCCTCATAATTCCCTTAAAATAGTTTATTATAATATTTTCTGTCTTTTACTTTAGAGATAGAATTTTGGAGTTATAATGTCAAATGAAATAAGATGACAATTTTATAATCTATTCAAGTTAAAAATAAAGTGAAGAAGAGCTTGTGAATTATCTTTGTAAAGACAGAAACCTGGAGAGAATGGAATGGGTGGGGAACAGTGTGCAAAGTCAAATGTTAAAATTTTAATTTTCTCTATGAGCTTTCCCCTTCCCTTCCCTTCCCTTCCCTTCCCTTCCCTTCCCTTCCCTTCCCTTCCCTTCCCTTCCTTTCCCTTCCCTTCCCTCCTTTTTTCTTGAAGTCAATATCAGAATAGTCTCTGGATTTAATTTAGAGTTATATTATTCTTTGACCAAAACTATATTTTAATCATTTATCAAAACGCCAACATAATGAATTGACAGAAAGCTCTGATAGCCTAGTGAAAACCAGAATCAGGATTTGGATATCAAATCGCACCCCTGTGTGCTGGAATACCTGCCTGTGGCCATGTCAGCACCACACCTACATAGTATGCACAATACTGGTAGCAGATGTTTCTGTGAGGAGCTTTCTGTACATCTATTCATGACTTTTTGACTGAAGAATCAGAACAATTAATATAAAATTTACTTAGGAACATTCTGTGTTGCATATCTGACAGCTTTTCATTGACATCTCATTTTTCCTCATGCTTGCATTTCCCTATGAGAGAAGAAAGGTCAGGAATTAGAGTCGCATTTTTCAGAAGAGACAACTGAACAAAAATGAAAACTCACAATGTATTGCATTAATTTTCTCTTCCTACTGAGTTTGTGTCATCCAGTCTTAGATAAGGCCATCTCGGTGGTCCAGCTTTATGTATACTTTTTTTCCCCCTGCATAAATCAAGAAGGCAAATAAAAGAATAAAATTAAAAGCTGACTTACTAAAGAATGGCCTGAAGTCTCCCACCCTGTTTATTATTTCCATCTGTAAAGTGTGGTAAGCTAGGCATTTTGCCATAGATGTTCAGTTTGGTGAGTTGCTGTAGAGGACTCAGATTTCTTTCTCGTTTGCACAGTGATTAAGTTTCTGCCTATCAACAATTTTCCTGTTAGGATCACATGAAACTGGCAAAAATATCACTTTATAATTTCCCCCTTTCACTGTCCAGTCTTTACAGGAAACTGATGGTTGGGTTATCCCAATCTTAGTGCAGTTGAAGCTACGACTTCACTAGAGAGACTCACTAGAATCCATGTTTTCTGCCTCTGATCTTTGACTCTATGTCCGCAGTGAGGACTGGGGACCCCAAGCTAGAGAACGCAGCTGCTGGTCAGAATGTTTCCTTGTCCTCTGGGTCCAGTCAGTCACATCCATTATCTGACACTCATTTCCACAGATAGTTAGTCAGGCTGTTGATTTCTGGGAATTAAGTGATAGGATGTAATTAAAAATTTTTCAAGTGAGCAAATATCAGATTGAGCAGAGTGCTCTTTTCCTTTAAAAAAATAGATTCCATGTCCAGATAACCATTGTTTTTATTTTTGTTGTTTCTGTTTGCTTGCTTTACTTAAGGACAGTTTATCAAGTTGGGATGTTTAGGACATCCATAGAAAGTGGTGAGCAAAGTCATATTACAAGACATTAAGCCAAAAGTAGGGATGGGGAAAGGGAAAGTTTATAAACAAAAGCTGTACCCTTCCTGGGCAGTCTGAGACCTCCTGTGGGAGACCAGCAGTGTCTGGCAGCTGCTCCTGGATTTCTCAGAGGAGTTATTAGCTAGACTATAAAAAGTAAAATCTAGGAGAAAAATATGTGGACATCACATGCCCATTGCCATGTTCTCGCGGGAGAACTTTTATAGAGGTAGAAACTGAGGCACATCAGCAATTAATGGCCCCAACAGGAGAAGCTACTCCTGCATCAGCACAGTCCCTGATGTAGCAGTGGGTCAAGGAAACTAAGACTCTCCTGAGCACCTAAGACATCTCATGCTGAGTGCCCTCTCAGTTCCTGATCTGAAAACACAGTGAACAAAAGTCTTAAGTTTTAAAGGTTCTATTCATATTCATTATATTCATATGTAGTTTTCTTTTGTCAGAGGTGATGGAGATTGTTGACCATCCCCTAATTGGCAGGCCCAGTTAAAGGAGTGGGGACCAGCACATTTGGGCTTCCAGGGAAGCTGGGTTACCCTCCATAAGGAAAACTGCAATTATCCCTTGGATTCCAAGCCCTTTAAAACCCAAACAGAAACAAAAGCCCCTGTGTTTCTACAGCCTGTCCATCTTGTTTCTGAGGATCTGAAATACTGTCCCAATAATTACAGTTAATAATAAGATTCTTCTTAGATACTTAAGACTTTCCTTTTTCTTCATTCGATAATTAATTTTCTTAGAAAAAAGTAATATTAAAGAGCAGATTTAAAATTTATTTGCTCAAAAAAATTTACTTGTTTGTTGAGTCATTTTTGCAAAAGAGAGGAACTTGCTCTCAGTGTCTTTGGGTCCTCTGGATTCCTGATGCCAGGATGCTTCCAGCTCACACCCTGACCGAAGCCACGGGATCACACATATGGCTCTTAGCAATTCTGCAGGGCTGTGGACATCCGAAACCCATGGAGGATTTGATTTCAGCATGTGGAAATATCACTGAGACTCTTCATATAAACGAGAGTTGTTCCATTTCTTTTCTACGTATTAGAAACATAACAAGATTCTTAGACATGAAACGGTTTTGCAAGAACTGTAGTCAATGAATGTCAGCAGTGCCCTCTTCAGGTCAAAGAAAGAATTACTGAGGAATTCCTCTCAGTTTACATAGAAGGAACTTGCTCTAGCCAAGAAATCTATTCTGGAATGCCATCTACAAAATCTCTGGGGAGCTGAGGATCCAAACCCCTGGTCCAGAGATGTGTGCAATGTAAGTGAGGCTCCCTCCTTCTACAATGGGAGAGGAAAGTCACAGAGATGTGGCTGTGGTCCCATGCCAGAACCGTAGACCACAAGAGAGGAGAGGAGCTGGACAACTGACTACCTGCTGAAGTGTGTTGCCATAGGGGAAGCTTCTCCACTGCCAATGGCTGGGAGTTGGGTTCCTAACACCGGATGCCAGAACTCTAAGTCTCAGAACTATAAGGGCCATAGGACACACATCTGAATGAAGGAGACAAACAGCATGGAAGAGGTGGCAAGGAACCCACTGAACACAAGGGTCTAGAGAAAAGGAGACAGACTCTTCTACCATAGGAACCACCAAAACAAAGGAGCCTAGAGAACCACGCCACACACTTGCCCTGCAAGAGGCTCCTGACATGCTTGGCCTGGCTGCCCACCTCAAAGTTACTTCTGGAGATCTGAGCAGCATGGTTGCTGCTTTCCAGGAGTGCAGATCCTCACCCAGGAAAAGGACATTATTCCAAAGGAGAAAGAGACTAGTGGACCAAGCATTTACCAATGACTTGCAGCGAGAGAGGAGTTGAAGTGACTGGAGTGGGGAAGGTGGGGAAAGGGAAACGGAGTGGTAGGATAGGGGTGCATTATTAATGGGAGGGTCATACCTAAGGGGCACAATAGCTATACAAATATGACCCATGTTGTATGTAAATAAGAAAAAAATTCACACACACACAAATCTTTTCTAGAAGTAATTTGTTCCCATGTATTTCTGATTTCTGTTTTTTCTCACTGAAAAAGCCTCAATACCCTACTAAGAAATACCCTATTGTCTCTATCACCATGTTACTTTCTCAAAGAAACCTTTTGTGACTATTTTAGAACATACTGATTCTCCCTTCACCCCCTTAATAATATATCATGAATATACAAGGGTTACAAACCAACTTTAATGCAATCCAGGCTTTATCCTATACTTACTATGTACCTAACTCAGTGCCAAGAGCACCAGGGATGCTGAATTGTACCAGGTCAATTTCTGTCCGGGAGACTGTCATCTATTTGGTGAGGGCCTTGAGATAACAATAAATGCTTCAAGAAGGTAAGCAACTGAGAATCAGATTTTTAGTTTGGATTCAGCACTGTATGGCTTTAGAAAAGAAGGAATTCAAGGTTCCTTTGTTGGAGGCGAACCCTTAGAGGAGATCGAGCTTTTAATGAGACTCTATATGATTTGACCAGCTTAAAATGTATATAGAAAGGACATTTGGTGAGAGAAACAGTCAGAAAACAAATTCAAATATTTGAAGAGCTGATGGGTCATTTAGGAGAGTTGACTGACTGTAATAGAGGTATATTTTGGGAAGAAGTAAGAATGATGTACAAATAGGAGGGGAGGGGAGCAGATTCAGGGCAAGGGATAACTAAGAGTTTAGATTTGGTTGGCAAAGCTTTTGTGCAATGAAAAAACATGACCACAAATCTATAGAGGCTGGAGTTTGATGAGTGTGATCTGTCTCATCATTTCTTCAAAAGCGGTAACATCTTTTTTCCCAATTAATCCCTCAAGTAGCATCTCCTCTGCTTAGCAGTCAGCCAAGTGAGAGTCATCTTGAACACTCTTTTGTTCTTCACTACAAATTTTCAAAGTATCACTTTTTCAATTTGTCTCCCCCCAAAGTAAAGCCTGAAGCAAAGATGCAGGTAAAGATAATTTGTTTATTTAGGAAGCATCCTCAGGAAGCTGAGTGAAGACGTGAGTAGCATGACACTGGGTCCTGGTTCTGTTGGGATCTCCAGGGGCACACATAGGCATTCAAAGCTTCAATGGGGCCCCACTAAGTCACTGGTAGAAGCATTTCCCCTTGGGGCACTAGGACTTCTAATCTAGCAGGACCTAGCTTTATAGAAAAGGGAAATGCAAATTCTGAAAGTAGGCTCGAGGGTGTGATATGATGAACCTCTTCTACTTTCATTCTTGATTTCTAAACTTATGTCTTAGCTATGGGGCCACAGCATTATATGTCAGCCACTGGTTTGATGAATATTACTGCTTCCTGGAAGACACCTCTCCAGTAACTAAGGGTATTGTCTTGGAATGGGCTTCTGAGCTAAGCTTTTAACAGGCCCTATCATCATTCTTCCAGGTTACCTGGGCATATTCTATGTCCCTTGGGATCAGTGGGTCTCTGGCTAGTCATGCCTCCACTGTCACACTTTGAATTCTGACATGACACCTGTTCTGTTCTGGAGATGGACAGAAAATTAAAATAGCACCCATTAATCAAAGTGGAAAAGGTTAAGTTTCTTGGACATATGAGCTCCCAGGAAAATGATAAAGGTTCACTGAATAGAGGAAATGCCTAGGATCTGACCTGCCATCTACAAAGCTATGAGGGTTACGTGTAACAGTGTGCTCACAGGCATTTTATAAAACTAGAAAGCACTACACATGCCATTATTTTCACTGTTATGTTAAGGATTACAGCTGGCGGACATCCAGTTCTCTGTGTTTCTTACATTCAGATATGGGAACTTTAATTCTGAAGTAAATGATTTTCTATGTTCCTGGGTCCCCAACCATTTCCCTGCTACTCTTGCATAGATCTGAGCTCTGAGGTTTCTGTAAGCCTCTCACTGTTGCTCCTCTCACTGTGCCCTCATGAAAGCACAGAAATACATCGCAGCATCCTCCAGCTGGGAGGCTGAGATCTTGAGGTCAAAGGACTTACTCCCCTTCTGGAAGTTCACAGAGAAGCGGCCACTGGTTGCATTCTGCAATGTAAAAGATTCTTGGCGAATAAGGAGATTCATCTCGCCACTGGGAGGCTGTTTGTACCAGAACAAGTAATAACTACTATCACTAGTGTCATATGTGCAGTTCAGGGTCACAGTGTCAGCCTCCTGCACGGACGTTTCTGCTTGAGGTTGAGTGACTGTCTGGGCCATGATGGAGCCTGCAGAGAGGAGATAAAGGAGCATGTGGGCATCAGAGTGGAGATATTGGACATACAGACTCCCAGCTGGTTCCCATTCCCAGCCAACTTTCCTCCTCTTGACCCAAATCCAGGCAGAATGTACCAGCGCCCTGCCTCCCCAGAGCTGAAGTCTCTGAGACAGTGCAGTTCCTGTCTGCTCTCTTGCTTTAGATATCATAAATAAATCCCTACACGTTCCTTACCAGCACAGGTGAAGACCACGACCGCCCACAGCAAGCTCACACTCATCATGCCAACAGCTCCCAGCTAAGTGAAAGGTCTTGCTCAGATTTGCCTCTCTTCTGTGCTTGGTGACACTTCTGCTTCAGAACAGGAAGCAGTGTGACAGGTGGGCAGCTGATTCTGTCTCAGAAATGCTTTCCTATATTTTTGGTTTCTTGTTTAGAAAAATCAAATGTTTAGTATTATTTAAAATGAAAGTGAAAACTGTTTCATGAATTCTTTAATTCAAAGATGAAAATACAGAGGAAAGTGGGGGTGAGTTCAAGATGGTGGAACAGGGGGAGTAAAATTCACCCCCTGTGATCACAACAAACCTGCACCTAACTAAGGACTTATCTACACAGAAATAGACCTGAAACCTGGAGGCCTATAGCTTCCATAGTGGAGGATAAAAAGGCAGCACTGAATGGGTATGGAAGACAGAGACACACTGTGGCCCATGGAGAAACCTCACCAGGGGGCAGTCAGGTGCAATTAGTAAGGTACAGAACTTTTTCCTGGAAAGCTGGGATGAGAGAACAACTGGCATGCTAACATCATATCAAGCCCAGAAGGAGGAACTCCTGATACCCCAGCAGAACCAGAGGGAAGTGAGCGTAGGAAAGCTGAAGAAAAAGTAGAGGCTAGAAACTAGCTCAGAATAGACTCACAAGCAGATTCATTTGCCAGACACCCAAAGTAATAACACTGATCTAACCAACGCTTAACTTGTAGGTGAAGGAATCCCAGATCATAGCCTTACATTGTAAACCTGGGAAGCCAATAAAAAATAACAAATAATCGGGGCCATCTTGAAATCTCTTGCAACCTTGCTGGTAGTAGCATGGGTAGGTGCCATCTTGGAAGCCAAAGTCAATACTACCAGACTCCTATGCCTGCAGGGAAAGTACTGGTCTTCCGGGTGAAGCCTGGCCTTCCCGGTGAAGCTTGGTTGCGAGCCCTCTGCTGATCTTCTCTTTCACATTCGCTATTATTTGTATGAAGGGACTGAGACCTTGCCCAGGGTCCTGCCTAAACCACTGCAGCTCAGGGTGAAACTTTGCCTTCCTGGATGCTCAGAGGAGGACTCTGCTCCACTGATGGCTGCTTGGTTGACTCTGTTCAGGAGGAGTGAGGTGATGTTCATACACAAGAGACAATTTTAAAAATAATTTTCCATATATGTTTTGCAGTCCTTGCAATAACCCCAGCTACCCAAGGAACCCTCTAGAGTTCATTGTCAGTCTCCCCCATCCTTCCCCTGCTCCTCGTCCCACTCACAGCTCAGCTGTGCACAGAGGAACATCAGTAGAGCTGCAGAGGCAGCGCCACCCCTTCTTCTTCCCAGAATCTCTGAAGATTTAGCTGGGAGGCCTGGAGTTAATCAGATTCAATAAACCAGTACTCTGTTCTAGATTTTTCTGTTTCCTTTGGTTTGGAAGCCCTGGCGATCTTCTATGCACTGCCCCCATGTGGCCTAATTTTTATTGCCTTTTTTTTTTCATTTTCCCCTTTACAGAAAGTAACTCACGTTCAAGCGGAACATAGAGGTGAAAACCAAACAAACAAACAAACAAAAAAAAAAAAAAAAAAAAAAAAAAAAAAAAAAAAAAAAAAAAAAAAAAAAAAAAAAAAAAGAAAGAAAGAAAACAAAGATGATTTCAGCGAACTGAAGTTCCAAGGACCTGTTCTCCTTTCCTTGCTCTCCTCACCTTTCAGGGGAGTTTGTGCGGGTGCTGCTGGCGGCCTCTCTTCACCTTCTGAGGGAGACTGGATCCTTCTCCTCAGTGGGCAGGTCCACCCTGGCCTTGTGAGAGCTATGATCTTTGACATCGATGCTGTCTCTCAATCCAAAATTTCAAATGAGTTAAGAGAGTCCGGCCGGCATGGTGGCTTGTGCCTGTAAGCTTCAGTCTATGAAGCGGCCGGGGCTAGGGATCTCGGTTTGAGTCCCGCCTGGGGCCCGTAGCGAGACCTAGTTTCAAAAAAATAGCTGGGCGTGGTGGCGCGTGCCTGTAATCCCAGCTACCTGGGAAACTGAGGCTGGGGAATGTTTGAGTCTGTGGTACCCTGGGCAACTAGAGCCTGTGGTTCCACAGGCAAAAATAGCGAGACCTAGTCTCAAAAAAAAAAAAAAAAAAAAAAAAAAAAAAAAAAAAAAAGAGTCAGACTTTCCCCAAATTATCTACAACTCTATAAAGGAGGGAAATACAACCTTTCTTTTAGCTTGCTCCCAACTGTGAGAAAGGAACTTGATAGCAGTGATAACAGACTGACTCTGAAAACGGTAGTGTTTTTACAAAAATCTAAATGTTTCTTTTATTTAGCTCTAGACACCTGCACATGCTAATTATCCCTCCTATTTCATGTATGAGTGGTCTGAAATCTGTGTTATCATCTCCTATATTTAGAGTAAAGGTTAAACACTCAAGAAGAGGTGGGGTTAAGGGGGAAAGTTTCCTGTCTTTTGTATCCTGTCCTCCCCAGCTGATTCTAGGTATCCACCTTTTAACCACACATCCCCAGCTACCTCCTCTGGCTGAAGTCCAACATCCCCTCCCCTCATTTCTCCCATGACTGAGTCTGCGCTGAGTAAGAGCTTTGACCTTTGACATTACTATGGATAGTCTTCAATTCTTCTTTACATGTGAAATCATGTCAAACAAGGAGACTGACCACTTTTTTCTAGAATCTTTTCCTGAAGGACAGTGTAATTGTACCTCAGACAGGAATTAGGTCCCTCCTGAGCCTGCGGCATCTGTAGAGGACTGTGTTCAACCCACTCATCCTCTATTTCTGCATGAGAAGAAAACAACACAGTGGAGCAGTAATGAGCATGTGTGCCTTTGCACGTTTTCCCGGGGACAAGGTTCTTTTACTACCAGAGAACTGTCCAACCCATGTCTGAAACCACAAAAATGCCAGAACTTCTAGATGTCTTCTTTAAGATTTTCTCTCTATGGATGAGAACTGTTACCAAAGGCGGGG